>BSBK01006330.1:1035000-1094928 GCA_027943335.1 Chamaecyparis obtusa | reverse complement strand
CCACGTATGATGTCTAATTTGGGATGAAAATAAAAGGTAAATCTGACTTTCTTGAACTATTGAACTCAATGAAGAGCTTATATTTTCTCTAGAAAAGCTTTTAAAATACTTGTCATTAGATAGATTAGATAAGGAAGCCTCCCTAGAAACTTAAATTTCTTTCAATATTTTTTTTATTTTGTAGGTCATCATTGGATACAAGAAAAGAACATATTTTTCTTTCAATAATGAAATACCACTAGGTACCTAAAAGGCTACTAACCCACAACTCACAACCAACTTTGATGCCAAGATTTAGTTGTGAAGCTAACAAAGATCAAAATGATCGAATGAATGCAATAATAGAAATTCAGATATATGGAATTAAATTATTACTCCTTTAGCATTGAACTAGCTGGGGGGAAACAATGTATGTTGTATTTATAGAAAAATAAGGGAAAATAATTTGAGGAGTAATAACTTCTAACTTCCCAAAGTAGGTAGAGTTTTATCTACTTGGTAAATGCAAGATTACTTGGTTACACATACAAATGTAAAGATAAACATATGGTTATGAGAGGTGGAAAATAAAACAAAAAGAGGGTGTGAGAACCAACTACTAAAAATGGGTGAGAGTGACACTTGTAACTAATGGATTATGTCATATGTCCTCATATTAACTATGTCTAATATATATAGAAAAATAAGGGTAAATAATTTGAGGAGTTATAACTTCTAACATCCCAAAGTAGGTAGAGTTTTATCTACTTGATAAATGCAAGATTACATGGTTACACCTACAAATGTGAAGACAAACATATGGTCATGAAAGGTGGCAAATAAAACTAAAGAGGGTGTGATACCCAACTACTAAAAATGAGTTAGAGTGACACTTGTAACTAATGGATTATGTCATATGTCCTCATATTAACTATGACTAATATAAACTAAGAAAGCTTAATAATATATGTAGGAAAAATTGATATTCCATAAGATAAAGAAAATTTAAACCTACAGTAACACTTTTTAGAATATGGTATCAACATCCCACCAAAACACAATTCATAGTGAATTTTTGTTAGATATTGCAATTGCATGTTCCTTGATATACATGTGTACAAAATGTGAAAATGTACACAAAGTTGTGAATTGTTTAACAAATTATCTCAATAAAAATACAATTTTATAAAACAATATGATCACAAGATAAGCCAAAATGAATATTGAAAGATGTATTCAGAATTTTGAACTTAACACTTTGGAACCCAATCAAATCAAATAAACTTTACTTATATTCACTAACATGCAATTAAAAATATTTTGTGAATAAAAAATGTTTTTACTTCAATATTATATGGAAAAAATACCAATATAAATAAATTAAGAACCATATATATAATTTAACAAAAATATTTTATAAACGTTCTCGATCGATTAAAACACCCTACTTGGCCACACAATTTGCTGGTTATTAGGAAAAGACATTAGTGCTCTTCTTAGTGCGTACGAGGACATTCAATTATGAAAAGAAGTATCAAGGATAAGCATTGAAATTGTGTTATTTTACATGAAGTTTGTCGTACAAAATTATAAGCACTAAAATTTCATTCCCACGTTGAAAATCTTGGAGGAATCTTGGGCAAAAGGAAGGGAGATACGAGCACATCCCAAGCTCTCGCTCCCATCATATCATCTCTATGTTTCTTCAAATGGAACTACATTGTCCACCAAAGTCTCCATTAAAATCATGCAAACACATTCTCATAGCTTGTACTTTTAATCAGCTCGGAAGTGGGAAGCACTTTGGTCATCCCAACATTACTTGTTTGGGGAAAAAAATGGTCCAAATTCTTCTCGCTCAACATTCCTACTTCTTTTGCCTCTTTACCTTGATGCCAACTTTGCAGATAAATATATTGATTTATATAGAAGATTTTTATTATTTTTACTTTACATATACGAGTGTAATAGTTTAATTGATTTTCAAACGAATATTTAGATTGATCAATTGCACTTCTCCTTTAAATCAACAATCAATTGTATGAATGTAAGGGGCTTCACATATAATAAATCTTTCGACAAAAGCTTCTTGCCTAAACAAAATAATATTTATTCAATATTTTTCCTTGGTTTTGTCCCATGTCGTATTATGTGAGATTTGTCTATTGGTTATATGTTTGTTTATCTTCATCTACAATTCTATAGAAAGTGGTAGTTTCGGATTGGAACATGCAAATGATTAGATAAGCAAGTTTCCTTCGTATTTTGTACTATAGATTGAGCTAGTTTTTCATTTTATGCGAAGGTGAATTTTTCAAGATGTGCCAAAACTTTTCCTCATAGGGCTCTTGGGGGGGCTATTTTTGGATTTAGAGACTATCATAGAGAATTGCATAGAAAAGTTTTGGTTCTTGGAGGAGCTATTCTGGATTTAGAGACTATCATAGAGAATTGCATAGCAAAGTCTGATGAAATGTATCCTAATGCAAATGTTTAAAGAGTGAGTTTTAAGAAAAGATATGTCAACTAGATAGTCTAATGTTATTATTTGCAATGATTTTGAGGAAGGGTTTGTGGACATAGATGAATAGCCTATTGTAGTAAATAAAAAGAAGTGGGACACTACATTTTAAACAATAGGTTATTTACAAATAGAAAGAAGATCTTCCCTTGTATTGTTAAAGATTTAATTGTTGTAGTAGATGGGTTGTGTGCAATTTTGAGAGATTGTTGTTTAGAGGTGAAAGTTCTCTTCATCATGTTTGGGATTTTCAAAGATAATAGTGTAACAATGTTTAGTTAAAAAAATTTCAAGCCTAAGATTGAGTTTGTTTCAAGCATTAAACCCAAAAATGGCAAGGATTGGGCAAAATGGTGCTCTAGACTCAACAAAATTTTTGTGTACCTCACATTATAGTGGGTGATTTGGTTGTACTTGTAATTTTGTTTGTCAATTTACATGATCTTATGATGATGGTGATTTCTCAATTCTCAAGGGGCTTTTTTTTTTCATTCAATGCAAGGTGGCTTCTATATTTAGACTATTTACAATTATAAAGAAGAACTTCCCTTATATTGTTAAGATTCAATGTTGTATATAAATGGGTTATGTGCAATTTTGATGGATTGTTGTTTAGAGTTGAAAGTACTCTTCACCATTTGGGATTCCAATGATGATGTAACATGTTCCACAAGGAATTTTTCAAAGGCTAAGACAAAGATAAATTCAAGCATTAAAAGTAAGAATGAAAATGGTAGATAGTTGGACAAAAAGGTTCTCTAGACTCAACGATGAATTTGAGCACCTCTTACTATAATAGGTGAGTTGTTTGTGTTTGTAATTTTGTCTATTTATATATGCATCATCTTCTTATAGGATAATTTTTAAGCTCTCAAGGGGCTATTTGTCATCATTGTGAATTTGATTTTTAAGTAGTTGTTTGTGATATATGAATTTCAATTTTTTTTGTTGAGGTTACTCTAGCTAATTTTTTAAATATTTTATTTCATGTATTTCTAACTCTTTGAATCTAAATGTTTAATATACATTTTCATAACTAAAGGTTAGAATAATCAAATCTATTAAGTTTCCACAATCCATATGTATGATTATATTAGCTTCTGGATTCGATTGTGTAGAATTTTTTCCATCAACGTTTCGGATCATACTACATGATCCATCATCAAGATGTCAAAGAGCAAGAGCAAGAGGACTTGAAATGGTAGAAAGAAGATCTAGAGGGAAATAAAAGGGGGAGAAGGGAGAAGAGAAAAGGAGGGAATAATGTTAAGGGCGCTGCCATGTTTTGGGTGGCCAAAAAACTCAGAAAGATCAAATCTAATATAAAATAGTGGAACAAGGATGAATTTGGCAATATCTTCTCTGCTAAAGACAAGGCTATCTCGGACCTAAAGCTTATTCAAGAAGAAATCCAAAGAGAGGGTTACGATGAGATCAAGTTGACCAAGGAGAAGTCCATGTTGTCTGAGTATAATAGGGCATGAGGAGACCTTCTGGAAATAGAGATCTAGGTCCATTTGGCTAAGGGAAGGAGACCAAAACACTCATTTCTTCCATCTTTCTGCTATGAGACATAGAGCGACCAACAAAATTAGCAGTATAAAGAAGGGAGATCAGATTCTGCAGGAGGAAAAGGATATTGTGAAAGAAGTTATTTCTTTCTTCTCTTTTCTCTTGTCTAAAGATCAAGAGATGTCCAAGGAGGATCAGGATACGCTTCTCAACAATATTCCTAAAATTATCTCTGAAGGCCAAAATAAAATCTTATGTTCTATCCCAGACATTGTTGAAGTCAAGAAAGCCTTGGACTCTCTTCCAGGAGACAAAGCCCCTAGTCCTAATGACTTTTTGATGTTTTTCTTCCATCTTTTTGGGGATGTGGTGAAATATGATGTGGTCAAAGCAGTGCAGGAATTCTTTGGCTCCAAGAATCTCCTCAAAGAACTTAATGCAACTTTTTTGGTGCTTATTCCTAAGATCACAGGGGTGGACTCAATGGAGCTCTTCAGACCCATAAGTCTATGCAACTCCTTCTTCAAGATCATCTCTAAAGTAATTACTTCTAGAAATCTTAAAGTGTTGCCCACTATTATTGCTCCTCAGTAGTCTAGTTTTGTGGCCAATAGATAGATTTTGGACTCCATCATGGTGGTGCACGAAGTGATTCACTCCTTAGAAGCTGGCAAAAGGGAAGGCTTCCTTCTCAAGCTCAACTTGTCCAAGGCATATGATTGGGTTGATTGGTAGTTCCTGCTCAGGGTTCTTGGTGCCTTTAGCTTCAATTCTAACACTTGTAAGATCATCCATCAAATCATCTCAACCCCCTCTCTAGCAGTTTTGGTCAATGGTTCCCTGTCAGCCTTTTTCAAACCCAATAGGGGTTTGAGACGGGGGGATCCCCTATCCCCTATCCTCTTTATCATTCTAGTTGAATGCCTCGGAAGGCTCATAGCTACCTCAAGGAGCTCTGGGGTGTTGAAAGGCATTAAACCATCATTTAGGACTTATGTTTTCTCTCACCAGTAGTTCATTGATGACACCATTTTAGGAGGTGAGGCCTCGGTGGGTGAAGCCAAAGTGGTGAAGAATTTTCTCAACTCCTACACCAGAGCTACTGGCCAATCCATAAACTAGAATAAAAAATCCATCTTCTTTATTAGCACTCCTGAGGAGAGACAGAGGAGAATTGTGGGCATCCTAGGATGTAGCATTGATTCTCTCCTAGCCAACTACCTGGGCTTGCCTTTAGGTGTTAAACCACCTAAAGCATTCTGGAACAAATTAATTGATAGATTCAACATGAAGATAGCATGGTGGAAAGGGGTTACTCTGAGTCAGGTAGTAAAAATCCAATTGGTTAAATCTACTTTGCAAAACCTTCCTACCTATGTGTTAAGCCTCTTCTCCATTCTGACTAAAGTCGCAAAGGCCATGAAAAGAATTCAGAGAAGATTTCTCTGGTCTAGGTTAGAAGATCATAAGAGACTCCCACTTATAGCTTGGGACAAAGTTTGTCATCCTTAGAGAGCTGGCAACCTTGGGATAAGGAGGATCAAACCTTTTAACAAATCTCTCCAAGCTAAACAAATATGGCACATCTTCAACAACACAGGGGAATGGCGTGACACTTTTGAAGATAAGTATCTCACTAACAATACAATTTATCATTTCTTTGAAGATAATGATATGTTGAAAGGCTCTTATATATGGAATGGTTTCCTCAATGCAAAGGATATAGCCAAATCCAAGGCAAAGTGGAAAATTGGGAATGACCAATCTATCAACTTCTGGAATGATAACTGGCTTTAGCTAGGACCCTTGAGGGAATGTGGGCCTTTCAATATCTAGATAGAGGAGTGCATCCACATCTATGGATCCCAAGTCAGTAACTATAGAATGGACAATACTTGGGTAGACCTTTCCTAGGTTTCATGGGACCTGATTCCTCTTATGATTACCCTTAATGTGGTCTCCCTGTCCCTTTCTCAGGATGTGCTTATTTGGGAAGGTTCTCCAGTCAAAACCTTCATGGTGGCCTCAACCTATTCCACTCAGTTGTCTTAGAATCAAGAAGCCAATCCTCATTGGGCTAAAGTCTGGTTTCCCGGCCTTACCCCCAAAATCAATGTCTTATTCTGGCTCTTGCTTCAGAATCACATTCTAACAGTTGATAATCTTATAAAGAGAGGTTTCCAGATCCCCAAAAAGTGTGTGCTCTATAGATGTCAAGCTGAATCTATGGACCACATATTTATTCACTAGTCTTTTATAAATAAAATATGGCAATTACTCCTTTCTGCTCTGGATTTATCCTAGTGCTTTCCCCTGTCTTTTAAAGACCTTTTTTCTCAATGGGCTTTTGCCTCTATAAATATGAGTCTCGCCATTCTTTCTCCTAGATTCTTCCACACTTATGTTGGGGAGTGTGGAAAGAATGAAATAATCATATTTTCCAAGATAGTTCTACTCCTCCCAAAATTATCTTTGAAAAGATCCACTTCGCTATGAAAGAAAAAAATAAAATTGTGGTGGGTCTAACTCTTTTGCAAGAAAGGACCAGGTTGCTATTCCTAAGAGTAGCATTGAGAAAAGATAGAATTGCACCTAGAGTTGTCCCTCGGAAGGTTGGTCCAAGGCCAACTTTGATGGTGCGGGAAAAGGAAATCCTGACATTGCGGGTAGCAGAGGTGTGATCAAAAATTGCTATGGTTTTGGGATTGCTTTTGTCATCTTACCTCTCAGCTCACAAACTAACCACTTTGTTGAAGCTAGTGCTGCCCTCCAAGTCACTAAACTTTCTCATGCCATAGGGGTCAAAAATCTTTGGCTCAAAGGGGACTCTAAGAACATCATCAACTATTTAAACTTAAACCATTCTCCTTGATGGACTATATCTAACATGATAGAAGAAATGTGTGCTCTTTTAAATTATTTTGAAGAGGTTCACATAACCCACATGTATAGGGAAGCCAACCAAGTTGCTGACTGGTTTGCCAACTTGGCTATTAAAAAGGATACAATGATGAGGTGGCATCACGGTGGAGATTTCCCTCATGAGGTGAAGGATTTAGTCGAGAGAGACAGATACTAAGGAAAAGAGGGAATCATTAATGATAATAATGAAATGTAATGTGATTTATTGGATGTGCTAGATGGATAGAAAGGTAAATAACTACGTGTCCCTTTTGCACGCTTTCTAGGCATTCATTCCCAAGATTTATATCTATTTTCAAAAGCAAAAAAGAAGAAAGCCCAGAACTACCGTTGTTAGAAAAAATTAGAACAACAAAAATCTATCAAACCAGAGTATTTCCCAAATCTATTTTGGTACGATGGGAGGGGAAAGACACATAAGGGAGCCCATGAATGATAGTGGAAAATGGAAGAGATGCACCAAGGTCTGGAACGCTCTGCAAAAAGGGGAAATCACGATCTTCATTGAAAAATTACATGGTAGTAAGCCGGAGGTCACTAATATTTTCATGAAAAGTTGGAATGAAGGGTGCATGGAGATAGACGAAAAGAATTTCACAGTCACTAAGGAGGTAATATCAAAATTCACCAGTATCCCCATTGTGGGAAAAAAATTCTACAAGGACCACATAATCTTAGACACTGTTGTCAATGATTTTGTGAGAGATGAGGAAGAAAAGAAAGCTATTGTTAAAATGGGTATGTACTACAAGCTGGATGGATCAAAATGTTGTGGAAATTTTTTCTCAAAGCCCTGATCTCTTATGTAATGTTGGACATAAGGTTTGACAAGATCAGGACCTACCACTTTGTGTTGTTGCATGATATGAAGGTTTCCATCCTGTTTTATTTGTATTCTTCCATAAATGATAATATAAATGGGTTTAGGGAGAAGAATATAGCTAACCTTGCTTTACATGAGGGTTTATTACTATTAATCTATGAATACTTTAAAGCCCAAACCCTGGGGAAGGAAATTGGGGACAAGAATGAAAGAGATGATGTCTCTGGGTCAGACTATGTCCCCTTGGACTCAGAAGATAGTGTGGGTATGCACTCAAAGGACCATGAGGATGAAGAGGTCAAAATTGAAACAGGGCTCTTCCTCTAAGAAGAGAACTAAGAGCTCGATTAAAAAATAAAAACCCTTAAAAAAGAAGCCAAGAATGGATATTTCCTTAGATGAGGAGTATAATGACAATGTGGAAGATATGAACACTGATGAAGAGGTGGATAAGTCCATAGGAAAGGCTAGGAAGAATAGGGATCATACCACAGGGAAGAACATTAACTTAAAGGGGGAATTCTTTGGCTGACTCTCTGTTGACCTAGCAATCAGCGAAGATAACACTCCCCTTCCCCCTTCTACAGCTAAAGATAATACTCAGGACCCTAATATTATGGAGCTTGATGATAACCAGGAAGATCCCTCAACCCACTCCCCAAACCCATAGGACTCAGAAGATAAGAACCAGTCTAGAGGGGAGTATCACAATGATGACTCTGGCTAGGGGAAAAAAGTATGGAAAAACTTCAACATGAACACTGTGCGGATGGGGATAATAAGGAAAGTTGTGAACCCAAAAATTCTCGAGGACATTGATGGTAGAATTTAGAAAGAACATCTGATAGACCCTACTCTGGTAGTCCTCAGTGACAAGGCCAGAGAAATGGAGTTAAATCTCCTTAATAACGTAAAGAACAGTATGTTGGATCAGTTCAGGTCTTTTAAATGGCTTTTTCACGAATTGGAAGACCTCAAGGATGATATCCAGGGAATGAAAAGCAACAAGGACCACAATGCCACTAAGAATTTTCATCGCCTGAACTCAAGGATTAACCAGATGGAGGATAAGATTAAGAGCCTTGAGGAAACCCTCAAAGGTATTGCTGAGCAGAACTTCAACATTTTGAAGGCCTCAAATGAGCATATCAAATTGCTCATAAAAAAAATGGAATAAAAGTTGGATGGTAAGGAAGTGCAGATTATCAAAGAGGAAAAAAGGGAGAAGCCCAATGAAGGCCCAGGTAAGAGAACAAGGGCCAGGTCCAAGAAGAACAAGGATGAAGAAGACTCCAACGACATCCAGAAGATCAAGGAGGCGGCATAGAAGATGGAGCTTCTTGAAACTAATGATGTTGTGATGCTTAGGAACCTCTCCCAACCTTTCCTCCTGGTGCTTTCATCCTATCTCTTTTTTGCTCTATTTTGGTCATTCTGTCTCTGTGATAGTTAGTCTCTCGGCCTGCCAGTGACCTGTTTCATCTTTTGTTTTTGTTTCCTTAAGACTAGTTCTCTTGAATGCTTTATTTTAAGATGTTGTGGGTTTTAGGAACCCTGTAAAACCTATTTTATGTAATAAAAAACTAAAGGTTTGAATAAAACCATTAATTTACTAGTCAAAAAATCTTTTCAATAGTTTATAAACCTTCTAAAATATTAAATGCTAAAATTCTTCACTCAGTGCTTATATTCATTCAACTTGAAGTAATTTTTGATTTGATAATACTTTCCATATAATGCCAAGCTAATTTTTTTAATGTCTCAAATTGGAAGGGTTAATATAACCAATTATTACATATGTTACTTTGGTCAAAATTCAACAACCCGCAATATCTACATTATAAATTACACTCATTTAGTGTTTTCTCCCACATTATTTTTTAGGTCTCATATTAGTGCTAGTCTTAGCCTTTTCTCAATCAAAGTCTTGATTGTGTGTTGTTCTTTATATTTTTTTAATTAAATTTCATGTTTATTTCATGATTTTAAGTAATTTTTCTTTATTTGTAATATTTCTATCATTATTTATTATTTTCAGACCACATCGGATATTATTTCTTTATTTATAAATTTTCTATCATTTTTTTAATATTTCTATCTAGTACAACAATGGAGACATGTCTATGATAAAAAAAAATTCATCCCCCACAACATTGAAAATTATACTTGATCACTTTTTATCCCACCCAAACAAAATTCTATCATGTATATCTCCATATGTTTTATTTTTACTCTTTTCCTAGAATCATTTTTAGTGTTGATGTGACAGTAACTACTCAAAATGACTAAATTAAAAAATTTCATTCTCCGTTTTAAGTTATAGTTCCACTTTCTCATTTTTCACTCTTCTTTATTCTTACTCTCTATCTCTTGATCAAAATTATTTGAATCATTCTTCTTCTATATCTTCTAAAATCTTTGAAGATGCTCATATGTTATATGTTTATCATTAGTTATGTGTAAAGAAATTTTCTATGAAATATTATCTTGCAAACAAAAGGATTTTTTGAGCTCTTATTTTCTACATGAAGGATATTAATGTTGTCAGAATTACCTCTTAAATAAAACTCTATTTTTTATTTTAAAATATATTTATATGAACTTTGAAATTTATAATATTGATAGTATATCAAGACCATTTGGAGGGTTTCTATTTCCTTTGTATTACCACTAAGTTTTGTAGGCTTTTGTTTTTTCATAGTTTTTTTCTTCCATGTCCCTTGGAGAGACAAAAAATTATTCTACCTATCCATAGCATAGGATTCTCTTCCTATTAACATATGCATTTCTTATTCTCAATATTGGCGTGTAGTTTAAGATTTCTTCTTTCTCCTTTGAATCATCCACATCCTCTTTCTCTCTTTTGATATCTTGATCTTCAAAAGAAAGGTCCATTTTAGAGTCACCTTATCTTTCACTCTTTGGAAGAAAATTCAAAGACATTCTTATCTCTAAAAAGTATAAATTATCAAGTTAACTTTTTGATATATAGAGTTTCTAGTTGTGTATTCACCATTGGCATGTTTGTTTCTATGATTGTACAACTGCTTTATTTACAAATTCTTCCAATTCCTTGTTTTGTAATGTCTATTTAAGGCATATTGTACAAATTCAATAAAATATGAAGCATCAATCGATCTTTTGATGTTATTCTTTGATATCTCCAACCTTGATGTTGTTGATTTTTTATATTTAACATCATCAAAGGATGCATTTTATGGATATTAGAACCCTTATAAGGCATCACAAAGAGACACCCAAATTCCTTTCATTTTCCTACAATTCTCTTTTAAAATTCCCTTAAAACTATTTGACATTCCTCATTAAATGATTCCAAAATCTTGATAAAATATATCAAATGAATTAACATTATAAATAGATTTTTAAAAATGAATAAAAATAAGAACCAATTTATTTCTTTTAGGAAATTGAATATTCTTTAATTATTTTCTCAAAAAATAATTACATTTTCCCTCCATTTAGAAACCCAAATTGGAAGAAAAAGAGAAGAATGAAATGCCAAAAGTTACTTTCTTTATTGAAAATCCATAGGGATTAAAATTGAGTAAGTTAATCCATTTCCAATTTATAATATTTTAATTTACCCCTTCAACCTTTGAGGTCTTGAGATTATACAATATAATACTATTAAACCCCCTAATTGCCTATATTCTTTTAAATGAAAGAGAAGTATTGATGAAAATTATATTTTATTAGGTCAACACTAAAAATGGTGCTATTGAAGCTTCAACCTATACCAAGAATGGAAAACATGAACATGAAAAAAAATAAAAAATTGTGATGCAGGATTGCTTGTGAGCCTTGATGATTTTGCATTGGACTTTCGGATTACGAATTTTTTGAGCATGGACTCATAAAATTGAGTTGAATAAAAAAAATATACTTTTAAGTTGTGAACAACCTGTAGAAAACTCCATCATCGTAATAATATCATAAAAAGACTTCTTCCTTTGCCTCTTCCAACATCTAGCTAGAACATTCACCATCTTTCTCCGTCATATCTTCTCTCCAATCCTCTTCCACAATATAGAATCTACTCTAACATAATCTAACCTCCTCTACCAATCTAAATTATTACTCTTATCTTGTCTTGTGGCATCCAATTCACCATATTCTGCCCACCTCCACCAAAATGTATCTGCACTATTCCGGGCTACAACATCATACATTTGTTTCTTTGCACATAGATTAACACTAACAAAATCTAGCTTTGCCACTTTCTTTTCCATCTCTATATTCCCTTAATTGTGATTCTCAACTTACAAATCATATTTTATAAATTTAATAATGTATAATTTTACCTCTTCTTTTGTTATCACTACAATGTTATCTTTCTTAATATTTTCATCTTCATACAATCTATTCTCTTCTTAGACAAAAATGAAAAATATTACGCATTAACTCTTTCTTTTTTACTACTATATCATCTTATCAATTGTTAGTTGCACTCTCAAATACCTTCATGTACTCTAAAGAACTCTTAGCCTATATTTCACTCTCCTCTTTCTCATCCTCAATCTCTACAATTTCACCTTTTCTCTCTTCCTTTGTGTCATCATTAAGGCATATTGTTGTAATTTTTCCTCCCTCCTCTTCACCAAAAAACACAGTTTTAAAAAAAATACTTATATCTTAGAAGAATAATAGGACTCCGTCATGCTCATATCTTCCTCTTCTCTTTTCTCTTCTATTTCTACTTTGGTCTCCCTCGGGCCTCTCACCGTACCTATCATTTTATTCATTCTAACTATGTACATTCTTTCTCTCCTAAAAAGGACTGAAATTCATAAGGGATTCCCACAACTAACCCCAAATTATTCATGTTTTTTATCTTCATTTGCAATTTCCAACCTATAAAAATCCCATTATATCCTTTACCCAAAAAATATTTATGGAAGACATACCTCTCACTTCCTCTATTAACTCCCTCTTAGTGAAGGAGCAATGGGAACCTTGTACCTAGCTTCATTCTCTATTGGAGGACAACCAACATGATAAAATACATATTTTATCCAACCCAAGGTCCCAGTGTAGATTTCTTCACATTTAGCAATCTATCTACAAACTCATGAACACTAGATCTAATACCATTTGATTTAGATAAGATTGGGGGATCTTATCAAACTATCCAATCTTTTAGCCTTAAATTTTATACCACCCACATAAAAAAATTTAAAACAAATATTGAAACGTATCTTTATTACAAAATCCTTCAAGAAATATTACATATACGAAGGATTACAATAAGAGTGAAAATTCAAAAAATTTACAATGTATATAGGCACTTCATGCCTACATGTCTTCAAATCTTCAAGATTTCACACCTCTTTTGAAATTTGTTATTTTTCTTCATCCTACAACTCTCATGGGTGTGTTGAACACCTCCAACACACTTGAAAATTCATTCTTCTCTTTCTTCTCTTTCTTCTCTTTCTTCTCCTCTAGGCAAGCTAGTTGCTTGTACATTAACCTGTAAGTCCTTTCTCCAAGCTTGATACTGTTTATTTCTGATCTTTAAATTCACCAATGGACACATTTTATATATATTATGGCCCTTGTGAGACATTGGAAAGATGCACCCAAATTTTCCCTTAGATTTCCCTCCAATTGTATTATGAATTTTTTTTGTAATTACTCCAAATTCCACATTAAAGGATTCCAAAAGCTTGATCTAAACTGTATCCAATGACCTTCTGGTCATAAATATCTTTGAAAAATTAATAAAAATAAGAAAATTTTCACTCTTTGGGAAATGAAGAGTCTTTAGTTATTTTATGAAAAAATCACTATATTTTCCCTCTAATTAAGTACCCGAATCAGAAGAATAAGACAATAATAAAGGTTTAAAGGTAACTTTCTTTATGGAAACTTTAATGAGCATTACAATTGACAAAGGTAATCTATTTCTAATTTATAAAATGTCAATCAATCATTCCAACCTTTGAAACCTTGAGATTATCTAATATTTTACTATTTAGCATCCTGTTTGCCTCTAATTTTTTAAATGAAATCCAAGTATTGATCAAATTTATATTCTATCCTTCAACACTTCAAAATATACTCTTGAAGCTTAAACCTATGCTAAGAATGAAAATATGAACATAAAAAATAAAATATATTTTTGGTGATCTAGAACTGCTTATGAGATCGAATTCTCCTGCGTGATAAGGCCTAAACTAGTTAAGCAATCTAACTGAAGTAGGACATAAAAGCATTATGTTAGAAATAACAAATAAATCATGCATTATTAATTATTTCTTCATTTAATAATTTCTTTGAGTTATTGTAGTTTTATTTCTTCTAGAATAATTAAAATAAATTTATAAATTAAGAATTTACTTTTATTAAGTAATGTAATTTATTATTTACTCACCTTTTTTAAGGAAAATGTATTAATAACACAACTAAATTAGTGAGGTAGTTAAAAAGACAAAAAACAAAAAGCTCACAAGTTCCACTCACAATCTTTTCTTTTGTTATAATCAAAGTGTTTATGACACATGATCTTCTCATCAACACATTTGCATTTGATTTTAGGTGTTCAACTGACAATCATCCCCTAAACAATAATTTGTAGATATAACTATTCTTTGACTATAGTATACAAGCTCAATTATGACAATTGATCACTTAACATATTGATTCATAATAGACATATTCATATATATGAGTTCAACTAACCATTCATTTTGCTACAAGATCAATGGATTCATAATTATAGTCTCTTTTAAATCAAAGATCCTCCTTTCTGTGTATCTTATTTACAATGAGACAAACATAACTACTCAACCTTAACCTTTAAATCTATGATCTACCCCATCCAAATCAAAGATCATCCTTTCTAAGAAAAATACAAATACTTAACCTATTTTTATTTATTAAAATGAACCTTTAAATCCATGATCTACCCCATCCAATAAAAACTCTCCACCCTTGAATTATTCCTCCTCCACCGCCTCCATTTTTCTCTCCTAATATTTAATCATCAACTCTTGTAAAAATTGTAAAAAATTTCAATGGCTTCATTTCATTGAAGAGCTTCAACCTCCCTCTCTTTTATGGAAGACTCGTTCACCCTAAAAAACCGTCTGTTTACGGCAAACTTCATGTAAAACTCCACAGACTCCCGTGACAAACAACAAAGTGGCAATCTCTTCGTTCACCCGAAAGTGCCGCCTCTTTACGGCAGACATCATATCCAACTCCACAATCTCCCGTGACAAACTACAAAGTGACAATCTCTCTCGTGGGTTCAGCCTCAGCTTTTTATCCCACCATGTTTTGCCTTTTCATGTTGTGGTCCAAATGCAAAAGCTTTTGTCTTATGATAAGAAGTGAGATGCATTCACAAGAACATCAGTAATTGTGGGCACCCGCCTGACAGTCTAAGAGTGTCGACTAACCAAAAGAAAAATAGTACATATATGTCTGACAGGATGAAAAAATGCGTCAATATCTGCCTTCCATTGTCATTGGAGATGGAAAAACAATCAGTGGCAGAGACATTGCATAGCCTTCCAAGTGGATTGCTGCCACCCTTGGGCGCCAGCAGCCAGCAGTCCACACAGAAAAAACTGCGCAGATATATTATTTGTCCTTATAACACTCGTTACAGGTACCAATTATTTCATTACAGATCTTCTTGTTGAAGTAAGTTGTAAATCCACCCACATCGTAGGAGAAGAATTGTAAAAGTAAGTTTTTTAAAGATAGAATTCGCATGATAATTCTTAGAGTTTGTAATTTGCATGCAAAGTTGTATGATATGTTTTTTAAAATCTTTGCATTTTTTAAGATCTTTATGTAGTGAAGTTATTGTAACATATCAGTTGATCAATTGATCAAATTATTGATCATATGATAAAAAAATTCTATAATCCCTTGAATCGGTAGAATTTTTTATTCTTTTTATATTTATTACTGTAATAATTTTAATATGTTTTTAAATTTCTCCACTTCCTCAATTCTATATGAGGTTCTCTATTTTAATAATCCAACAGATCTTCGCTTCTGTTTAAAGATTATGTGGGAAGGGATTAAACAGCCAATTTATTTGGAGTTCTAATTAGAACTCCAATTTTATTGACCTAATCTCTCTATTCACTGAGCCTTTTGACTACTATGTGGATAGGTTTGATGGTACAATAGGCTCTGCTTAGACATGAGCGGTTTTTTTCTATTTTACTGTTTATTTTCTTTGACATCTCTGCTTTCTTCCAGCCCATGAACAATTCAGTTTCTATTCTTTTAAAGGTGAAACATGAATTTTGTACAATGGATTTTCCAAGTAACTAAATGTTTGAGAGGATCATTTTTTGTTTTTTTTAAACGAACAGAGAGAGTTTGCACTTCTCTTCATGGCCAAAACCTGATCTTTGTGTTGTAAGCATGGTTACTTAATACAGTTAAACAAATCCTTTTTTTTCATTTTCTTTTAATATTCAGTCAATCATGAAAAGCGTACTCTAAACACCTATCGTGCAACCCTTTTTCCTCTTCCACTTCAAATTTTTAGGTTAGAACATTTTTTTATCTTAGTTTTTCTCTAGAACATCTTTTAATTCTAAGCCTTGCTGAGTGCTCTAAAAGTGCGCGTATGCTTATATTCAAGCGGCCGACAATTTGGTTTCCACTAAGATTAATGGAAACAAAACTGTCGGCCGTCTAAATTTAACGCACAGTTTGGCACTTACCAGAATACAGATTTATTTTCTAATTGCACTTGAGCTATTTTCACTGTATGATGAAACTTAGTCACGCGATGATCTCAAAGAGATTATTAACCGCAGCAATAATAATTAATAATAAGAGCGTATGTATTGCAGGTGGTGGCAGAATTTTCTGATCCCTTTGGTAATGTATTCGGCATGGATTTCAACCTTCGAAACAGGATTCCTACAGGAACCCATTCCTCCTGCTCTTTCAATTCTGGATAACATCCTCAATGCCTTCTTCACCATTGATATTGCCTTGACATTTTTGGTCGCTTACAGAGACAACAGGACATATTTGCTAGTAGACGATCCCAAGAAAATTGCCCTCAAGTAAGTAAACCTAAACCATACATCGCAACATTTTTCTCTACCAACAATCTAACCAAGATTCTGCTTCTAATCTGTTGCAGGTATTTGTCGACATGGTTTATCTTCGACGTTTCATCAACCATACCGTTTCAGGCATTTGTCTTACTCTTTACAGGGAACTCTGGGTCAGGTCTATTGTATAATTTACTTCATATACTCAGGCTTTGGCGACTGCGAAAAGTCAGTGCTCTCTTTGCCAGGTATAGCAAACGTTTTTTAGGCTATTGTTCACAAAGTGGAATACAAAATCCCCTTCAAATTTAGAGATTAATTAGGAAAAAAACACCAACAAATTAACTAATGAATGATGATTTTTCTCACCTGTCTGCCGCAGACTTGAAAAGGACATCCGAGTAAATTATTTCTGGCTTCGATGTGCTAAGCTAATTTGTGTAAGCCACTACCATGAATAGTGTTTATTTAATTTATGTTTTAATCATTTTGGAGTTTGTTTGTGATGAATGTTGTTATGGCTTGAAAGAATTATTGATTGGTTGATATTAAAAGCATAGCAAAATTGATGATGATATTTATTTTTTTAATTTTATTTTTCCGCAGACAACATTTTTTTCAGTACACATTGCCGGGTGTTTCTTTTATCTGCTTGCGTCACGTTACAAGGATCCCAAGCAAACATGGATTGGTAGTTCCATTGGTCCTGATTTTAGAGAAATCAGTATTTGGGAGCGTTACGTGGCTGCAATTTACTGGTCTATCACTACTCTGTCCAGCGTTGGTTATGGAGATGTTCATCCGGAGAACACCCAAGAAATGATTTTTGACATAGTTTACATGATGTTTAATTTGGGTCTTAGTGCTTACTTGATTGGCAACATGACAAGCCTCGTTGTGGAAGGTTCGGCCAGGACAAGAAAATTTGTAAGCTTCCAATTATCCAATTATCACTGCTCTCTCCATAGAGTCCTTTACAAAGGTAATCAATGATCATTGACCTTTTTAATAAATTCAAATTTCGTTATTTTACGTTATAAATGCAGAGAAAAGTGATTACAGAAGCTTCAAGCTGTGCCTCCAGAAATCAGCTTCCAGATGCATTGAAAAACCAGATTATAGATTACTTGTCTCTGAAATTCAGAACCGAGGGATATCAAAAGGAACGACTATTCGATTCGCTCCCAACTGGCCTTCGTTTGAACATCCTTCAATACTTGTTTTTGCCCATACTTGAGAAAACTTATTTATTCCAGGGAGTGACCTGCAGTTTTCTTCTGCACTTGGTATCAGAGATTCAAGCTGCCTATTTCCCTGCAAGACATAACATCATTTTGCAAGAAGAGGCACCCACGGATCTCTATATTGTTGTGTCTGGAGCAGTGGTATTCTAGTACTTCCTCTCTTCTTCTTCTTTTTCTAAAAGTTAGTTTTGACTTCTCTGGAAACAATCCTGAAATGCTTATTTTGCAGGAATTAGTCTTTCGCAGAGGAGAACTTGACGAGGTAAGTAAATTCCATTCAACAAATCGATCAAGCAAGACAGAGTAATTTTTTTCACATTTTATCATTATATTAATGCAAGGTTCCATTAACCATCCTTTGTACTTCTGAATTTCAGAAGCTTGTGAAGGAAGAAACAGGAGATATGTTTGGAGAGTTGGGAGTGCTATTTAATAAGCCTCACGAATTTAGGGCTACAACAAAGATGCTTTCACAACTGCTAATAATTCGGCGCAGAGCATTACTGGAAGTGTTGGAATCACATGTTGAAGACAGACTGATAGTTATGGCAAATCTATCTCAGATTCCACTTTAATTCAGCCCTCTGCGATTACTGTGCATGGCTGGAAGTGCATATACAAGATATAGATTTTCAATCTGATACTGTTCTTTATACCAGCATAACTCAAAGGATCAGCACAAGCAAAAAATACCGTGTAGTATTCTTAGTATTCTGAATCTGAAATACTCCTGTGTATTGCTGAAAGTTGCAGAGTACATATGCAAAACAGCGACTAATCTTTTTCGAAAGTTCAACTTATTTACAAATGTAACTCTAAAAATAGCGCCTGTTCAAACTCTTGCATCTGATATGACTTATCAACGCAGGAGCCGTTGAAGTATTATACAGTCTTTAAAAAAATCTGTAAAGCTACTTTCTACCTTTAAATATATAGTTGTACCGTATTCCTCGTAAATTTGTGGATATCATTGTATTTGGCTAGAACACGGTACGTTTCTTAAGCCTTAGTAATTGTCTGGACAGTTTATACATATATGTATGTTTTCTTGATAAGCTTTGTGGGACCTAACTCTTCGTAGGAAAACATCCTTGAATCGTGGTTGTATCAGAATAAATGTCCATGATCATCGAATGAATCAAGGAAGATTCGGTCAAGAAGAAGTGGAAAGCTGGTTTGATAAATTGCTAATGTCTCCTTTAAAATCAAAATTTATTTTCCTCTTCAATCAATTTTGAATGTTTGGGAATAAACTCAAGCCTATTTTAAAAGTAGAATAATACTTTCTTGCAGAATGGTTTTAGTTTTGTTTCAGCTTCAATTTGGTGGAATAGACTTATTCAATAATATTATCGACCGTTAGCAATTTGCTTTCCAATACATGCTTATTATTAGTTTTAAAAAGATATAATTCACTAATTCAAATATATTTAAAATTTTAGTATGTTTGATTAGGCCTCTTAGGCTTCTTGACAGTATATATCAAAGAGCATTATGAGCTAAATGATAAATATTAACAACTTTTTGATCTTTATGTGATCTTTAGTTTCTCTTGATCTTTCTTTGAAACTTTGTACTTCTAGAGATTGTAACTTTTTTAAAGATCAAAGATTGGTGTCATACCCTTTAAAGAAGATTTATTTTTAGCTGATTTCTTTCTAGCCTTTTACTCCTCATCTTAAGCATAAGTGAAAATGTAGATTTATCTCCAAATTTTCAGATCAAAATGAGTGCTCATGTATTAACACAATAAAGGATGGAGAGTCCAAAATGGATAGTCCAACCTTGCAGCCTAATTAACCTTCCAGAACTCATCTATAGCATAAAATATAAGTAATATGCAGAGAGAAAACATCATATAGAGACACTACTTTCCTTGAATTGCTTTGCTATTGTTACGTTGATTACTCTTACTGGAAATATATCCAAGATCCTCATACTTCGGTTGCATAATTCATTCAATAGGTTCCCTGATTTCCTGACTACTACTCCCCCCAATCCTTTGTTGGAAGTGAAATCACTCTAAAAGGGGGTGAATCAGGGTGAGACAATTTTTACCAAAACTGAATAGTCTGAAAATTTTGGATTCCTTTTAATGATATTATAAAACTGAATGCTAATCAATTTAGCAATGAGACTTCAAGTGACAGGAAACAAATTTAACTGATGAGGACAGTGACCTTTAAGACAATGATATATCAAAGCATATATATGATCATTCAATTAATAATGAATGAACCAAAGTCAGGAACTAGTTTTACAGGGACCAGCAACCCAGAGTAGCAAAAAAGAATTCGAAGGTGGGTTTTACATGGACCAACAACCAAGTCAAGCTGGTTTTACAAAGACCAGCAACCAACATAATTCAACAAAAGAACAAAGACCAAAAGTCCAGAAAAAACCAGAGAGAGACAAAATAGAGCAGAAAGAAACAACTGATTAGACCACATCTTTAATAGCACTAGTAATAGAAGTGCCTACGACAGCAACCTCTTTGAGAGAATCTTGAATATTCTTAGCAGTGAGTTGGAGGTTAGCTTTCTTAGTGCTATGTCTAGTTCTTCTGCTCGGACCACCAGCCAACAACGGAGCATGTCCAGTCGAAGTAGCTTCATCGGGAGATGCTTTTCCAATAGAAGCAGTAGCAGCCAGGATGGAAGAAGTAACGGCCTGCATGCCCTCCTCCCGGTCCTTAATTAATTTTCTAAGGGAAGCTTCATAATTTTGAAGTTTAGTTGGAATGTTCCCAACTAGAGTTTCCAGCTCCCTCCACTTCTTACATTCCTCATCTAGCTTAACCTATAAAATAAGGGTCTTATCCTACAAGGAAGAAATAGAAGAGTGTAATTTTTTAATCTCATTATACATCCAATTGTCCATAGTCATCCCAAGATTAGCTCTGTCTTTAGCTTTATTAAGAAATTCCAGAGTAATATCATCTCCATTCAAGTCTTGAGCACCCACAGAGTCAACATTCACTTGATTATTTTCTTTTTCCAGCTTATCCTTGAAGTCTTTATTTTGGGTATTGGGCGCATTATCAGTACCAGGGTTTTTTTCTTCATGACTGCATTTAGCCAAAGGAATAATAGCTGACACGGGATCAAGGGGAAGGGCATCTTTACCAGAGGTTTTCTCAGCACAATCCAAATCCAAGGGATGGGTAATCAAGTTGATTAACCCATCTTTGTCATTCTTACTATTCTCCAAAATGACATTGGTATCATGCAAGACATCAATATTCGCCATCTTTTCACTTTCATCTTTAGTGACAATATCCTTCTTCACAAGACTAGCATTACACCTATTTTTTCTTTTACGCTTAGAGGAAGAGGAAGAAATATTGTCATTGGCTTTAGTCTTATTAGCAGAAGGCTTACCTCTCTTACTCACCGTACTAGGGGAGGTTTGTGGATAATCGTGAGCCGAGATATTATCCAGGTTGAGAGAAGTATCATTGGTTTTAGAAGAGCACCCATCACTCACAATTTGGGCCATTTCATCACCCTGAGAAGCATTATCTTCCTCCAAATCACCTGAGCTTTGTTCTGAATCTGTTTCCATACCCAGAGCCCACTTACCACTATTTTTGTTTTTCTTTGAGGAACCATCCTCATTTTCCTTTATACTACATATGTCTTCCACTTCCCTTTTCCGTTTACTGCTTGAAACAGAGTTAGCAGGGGTACTATCCTGACAAAACTCAGTGATAAGCAGGATGAAGCCCTCATGGAGGATAGGTCTAGAGTCCTTTTGCTTATGGGCTTTAAGCCCTTGAAGGAGAGAATTCACCAAATAGTAAGGAAAGGAAAAAAATTTCTTGTAGCAGAAGTTGTTCAGAAAAACAAAGTGGTATTGATGAACCCTAGAAACCCTACCATCCAAAATGAAATACATCTACACGTAGGTTAAAACCTCCTGCCAGATTCCTTAATTTGATTCAGGTCATAGAAGTTACCAACTTTCACCAATCTTGCATCCTCCTAGTCAGTTTTAGGAAAGCACTTAACCGCCTCTTCTGAAGCTTTTTTCTGTTTGAAAAATTTCATGCCTTCATTCAGCAACCCTGTAACCTTAGCAATGAAGTCAGGATTAAGGATAAACTATCTACCATAGAGCGTTACCTTGTTACCATCCCATTCTTTGTAGAATCTATCCATCACATGAGGTTTGTAACCATGTACTTTTTCAATGTAGTTGATAACCTTCCCTTTCTTGAGCTGGTGCCAAACTTCCTTCTTCTTTTTCCAGTTGTTACACTTCTCGGGTTCCAACTTCTTCACTTCCCCTCCCATATTCACAAAAATAATAGAGCTCTGCAAAATGTAATTGTAACTTTTACCATTAGTTACACGAAGTTGAAACAACAATAATTGTAACTTTCACAAATGAATCTACCGACCAACTAACAGTCACAACATTTTTCCTTCCTTATTTAACATGTTTTCCTTTTTCAAAATATGCAAAAAGAAAAATAAATATATCTAAAATGATATGCAACTATTTACCATCTTAAATTTTAGTTTGCATCTAACTGAACATAAACCTCAACAAAAATACCTATTAATCTCTTAAATGTCTGCAAGAGAAGAAAACAACACTAACCACCAAGTAAGTCCCAACTCACTCTTCCTCATACTCAAAACCCACAAGCTAAGACCGAACAACCAACTGAATGAAACTAACAAAATCATTTCCATAACTACGGATAGGGTTTGTCATAATGAGCTAACTCATGTGTTTACCCTAACATCTTATTCATCAAGGATAACTAAAAGAATTTTGAGATCCACAAAGAATCTGCCTTATGTTATTAATGAGCATTAATATAATGAGTGTTCCACTCAAGCTTCCATGTCACCATTTGAAACTTAACCACAATCATAGTAACCCCATATAACCAACATAAGAATTAATTTGACCCAACTTACATATCATTACCAATGTTGTCAATGCAATGCCTGATGAGCCACTGATGTCGGTAGCAGTTTAAACTGCCTTTTCTCCAAGATCAAGTGTGGAATTGACACTTTAGACTATAATACTAAGCAATATAATGAGCTTATGATTTAATAGCTTCACAAAGCTATTTGTTTTGTAACATAGAATCAAATGAAAATAAAAATAGCACTTTATTGTTTCACCTTATAAATGTTGTAAGAACCAAGTGCTTGGTTAGCACTTTAAAGTTCAACCAAATTAAGTATCGTGCCTTATATCATTTTACTAAGTTCTTGGTAAACACTTTAAATATCAACCACTCATCATTTGACCAAATGTAAATATGTAAGCACATTCAAAGTGCTTTATCAACATAATCATCAATAAAGTCCATTTAGCACTGTTAGATCTTGTGAATCAAAACCATATAAAATGCCATCCTTGAATGAAAATATCATTCATATCTAAAATATTGATATCATTAATTGAAAGTGTCTTGACTACATATTGAGACAACATTAAAATATGTCATATACCAAATTATCATCAAAACGCTAATATCCAAATTGAACCACAAGTGATTGATAGATATATGTGTGACACTAAAATGAGATGCCAATTGTTCAATGCCAAATGAAATGAACCAATATCAAATGTCAGTAGAGAGAAACATATGTATGCACTTTTAAAGCAATAAAACATATACTTGCACTACTAAACTTGTGAACAATATACCTAATCACCTGTACCTATTAAATATAGATATGTATAGACATTTAACTTATCAGTAACAAGTAAAAACAAAATATTTGAATCTGTCAAAGTCACCAAATTGAATATGGATCTCCACTGAAACAGATATCTACATATGACTCAAACTGAATATAGATCTCAGAATGAAACATGATGATATCAAATTATGATAACATCATGAATGCCAACATAGATCAAATGTCAACATAAAACATGATGTTGTATAACAACTTGTGCTACTGATATGTAGGAATGTAACCATGTACCTTAACATAGATCAAATGCCAATCATAAAACATGATGTTGTCTAACAACCTATGCTACTTATATGTAGGAATGTAACCTTGTACCTTAACTGAAGAACCAGTAGCTATGCACACAAACTAAAGTCATTAATCACTGTGAGCCATGTGAAACTATGAATGATGGAATACCAACATAAACCATTTTTTTCATCAAGAACAAACACAAAGGGAAACATCCTTCACCTTCATAACCCATTCTCTCCATCATCTTGAAACCAATGATTTTTTCAAGCCAACTTGTCTTCTTCTCTTGGTTAGCCAATACATCATCCTGAGCTCTGCATTCTTCAACTACATCACAATCACCAAGTTCATCCTTCATTGAATAATTTAAATTATTTGTAACACGAGATTCACACATTGTCGAATTTGACCTTAGGAAGTCATTTTCCTTCAGCAACTACCTATTTTGTTCACTCCAAATTATGTTTCTCTTCCCTTCTCCCTCACATTTATTTTGACTCTTCATTCTCATTTTGGATCTCAACGCACAACTCTATCCTCTCTTTTAGTTCTTTAATACTTCTTTTGATATCATCCACTTGCTCTAGCTCCTCTTCCAATTTCTCATTTTTCCTTTCCATGTCCCTCAATTCTTCTTGTAAAGTGCCTATCAATTGATCCTTTTCTTTTTCTACTCTTTTTCCAACCTTTCTCATTGCAACAAATTACTCCAAAGGATTCAATAACTAGTTATGATACCATTTGATGTATTCAAGGATGGAGGGTTGGGAATGGATAGTCCAACCACAATCTGGAACCTTGTAGCCTTAACCTTCTGAAACTCTTGTATAGCATAAAATAGAAGCACTATATAGATAGGAAACATCACATAGAGATGTAAGACACAAGGAATTATCCTAGGAAAACCCTTAAAGGAAAAAATCTAGCCTGAAAAGATTCATGTTCATCATATTAGATCTCACAACTTATTACATATGCCACTAGGGATCTTAACATGCTAGGCTGCAATCCAATATTACAATAATCTTATGCAATAAACTCTAAAGCTCATTCGTGTCTTCAGAAACCCAACTTTCAAAACCTTGTTGTGATCCTCTACTCTTATGAAACACTTTTTTGTCCTTCTATTCTCAAACTCTCCTTCGATCTTCTTCAGTTGTGGCTCTTATTATCCACCTTTATTTCTTTTAAATAGTCCTAATATATGTCTATATAGCATCCACAACTCTTCAACACTATCTCAAGTTAGCCAAATATCAAACCTAAACTGTAGGTCCAATGTAACATGTAGTTGTCCACTCCTTCCAGTCCAAAATCACCTCTAAATATAAAATAACACCTCAAAGTTATGCTTTCTATTGCAGGAACACATTTTCCTTCTCTAACGCATCCTCCTGAAACAACATCTAGTTGGCTAACTTCCCTGTAATCACTCAATCTCTTAAAATCTTCATGCTCCCAAAAGCTCCACTCCAAAATTTCTAGAATCAAACACCATAAGCCCAAGCATACTTCAATTCCTATCTACAAATCCCAAGACTCAAATACGGTAAAATAGTGCTCTGCAATACCCTTCTTGTTATCTTGATGCTTTGTGATGGTTGGTCATTCAAATCTCCTAGACGCTCTTGCATCAAGTATGGAAGTTGAAAGCTAATTTTGATATTGAAGTGTTAATTTGGATAATTTTACATTGCAAGTTTCATAGTGGGGGTTGATTAAAACGTATAATGGTCTATCCATTTAATTACTCTTACTGCTCATGTGTTGAGAATATGAAACATATATTGAGACTGCACATTTGTTAAAAAGCAATGGAAAAATATGTTTAAAATGTTTCCTCATGTTTTCTATGATGAGTTAAATTAGAATGAAGGTACTTTTTATTTTGGTATGTAAAACAATGTCATTGTTGATTCTATCAAACAAGTTATTTTAAAGCTTATATGAAGATAGCTTAGGCTAAGGCTTTACTTTGATATCTATCTTTAGATGGCTTATTTATTTTTGTAGCTTTTCATAGCTCCAACTCTCTTATGCAAGAAGAATATGGTGGTCATGGACCACCTTCAACAAATCAAAGAACAACTATTATGATTTCAATCAAATAATTATGTTTGTCAAAATAAAGTTGTTCAATATATGTAATGAATGTCTATTTTAGTCTTTTAGTACAGGTTATAATTTGGTAATGAATGTTTTGAGTTATTTTTCCTTCCTACTACCTATTGGTAGCTCCTATTTATTGTAATTGGCTTTGATTCAACTTAAATAAATATTAGATAATTTAAATGAGTATTGGTAAATATGTATTTTTTGAATAAGTATTGGATTGATGAAAATATTATAAGTTGAATACATAGACTTTAAATTAAATAAACTATATAGTTTATAGTTGCATATAACATTAGATTTTCTTAATATATTAGTTAAGCATATTTAGATTTGATAAAAAATATTATCTTTAATTTAAATCCTTTTATAAAAGTAAAATATTCATAATATTTGTCATTTATTTTATTATTTTTAAAATTATATTTTAATTATATTATTTGTATGAAACAAGAACTTTGTTGGAAAGCACTTGAGATCTTTGTCTTGAGAGGATTTTACAGATCCAAACCTTTTATCAATGTCCAATGATAAACATGTACAAATACAATTGATAAATCAATGTAATATCTGATATAAGTAGGATATATAAATTTCCACACCAAGTCGAATTGTGACATTGCTATCAGAATTCAACTGTGTAGTTTTTTTCGTCAAACTCATTGACCCATGTTTCATGAGTAGTGGTTCACAAGTGGGTGACCTTCCAGAAAGCCCAGGTACTTCACCTCTATGAGTATCACCTAAACGCAATGAGTGCTAAGTGTTCCATTCATTCTCATGAGAGATAAGTTCTTGTGAACCACTACTCATGAAATATGGGTCAAAGAGTTTGACTCAGAAAAACTACACAATTAAATTCTGATAACAATGTCGCAATGTAATTAATATCTGTCACATATGATGATAATCAATGTAACAGCGGTCAATGAAATAATTTATGATGCTTTGTGGTAACTATGATTCCGAGTGGATGCTCTTAAATGATTTGCTTAATAATACGCTCCAATAATTTCATTAAATTTGTTTTGACTAAAATTCTAAAAGTGGTAACATCCAAAGTACTTAAATTCTTCCAAACACATAATACTCGCTATCATTTCATGTGAGAAATTCCGTCTACCACACCTATGCCTATCTGCTTTTTTGTTCTTTGTGATATATACTTAACTTTTGTGTCTTCAATTCAATCTCATGACAAATGAAAACTAACAATCCCTCTAGTGGGTTTGTTGCAGCTTTTTATCCCACCTAATTTTAATTTGTTTTGTAGTCAATTATAGACTTTAATCCAAAAGAAAAATTCGCTAATTTGTAGATACAACAAAATATTTACGCCTGATATACAATAGATTATGCTTCTTTGAAAAGGAAGGAAGGATCACTAAGCGTAGTCGTCACTTCCAAAGTTATCAATCAGAATCTTCCAAACATTCATGAACTGTAAAAACCTAAGATCTGAGAGTAAATTACGTGAGCAGCAAACAGAAATGTATGAGTAAAACAATCAGTGCGCCACAAACGTTACGACATATATTATCATACTCATTACAGCCACTAATTTATTCGTACTACCTATAATAATGTTATTCACTAGATTTTAGCATCGAGTTTATCGTCTTTCAAATTTAGGTAAATAGAATTGCTGCATTTTATATTGCAGTAAATAGAAAATAAATTGAATAGTTGCTATTTCTCTTTAAAAAATGAATTTCATCGTCACCAGTTTTAAATTTGGTGATAATGAGCATCTTACGGGGCTAATGGTTATAATGGCAATTGAATATTAAGAGTCAATTTTATTTAATATTTTTTTAAATAAATGTTTATAATACTTTATATTATTTTAGTAGAAAAGAAAATATATAATCTAGGGGAATAATGTATGGAGTGTGGCATAATCTTTAAATTGAAACTGTTTTATATGAATGTTTTTTATTTATTGGAATATTTATATTTTATAAATAAAATTTATGTAGAAAATGATGGTAGATATCAAATTTGACAAATCTGTAATATTCATAAAAAATATTAAAATAATATGAAAAATAGTTTATAGTGGAAGGAAAGTTGTCATTTCTAATTGAATAAGAAAGAAAATAATAATCTTAAACTCTTTTTATTTTATGACATGAATACTGCTATTGTATAACTATACTTCTTTTCAGTTAATAGAAAGTAAATTTAATTATTGATATTTACCTTTAAAATGTCCTTATTTCCCAAAACAAATTAAAGTACTCAAGATCATGTTTCCAATATATGTAATTTATTGGATATAAATAGAGTTCTACAAAGACCAATTTTCTCTGTAGTTATGGTGTGCTTGATGAAACTGCTATGCTGTAACTATGTTGTGATTTAGTTTTAGTGTTATTGAGTATTGCATCATCATCTTCTTGCAATCTCAAGGGTGATATCAATGTTGGATCCACAGGAATATTAGGTGTCAAATCTATCAATGACCAAATAAGGAACTCAATCTAGGGCATAGGTTGTGGCAGAAATCGCATAACAGTTTTGGCCATGACAAGGGTTATTTTGAAGGATAATGACATCATATAATGGAATAGTTCCCAATTGGAAATGTACTTTGATAAGAAAATTATATACACATCGACAATGCATAAAGATAATATATACAAACTAGTAGACATAATACTTTATAAACAGAGGGCTTGTGTCATCCATGTCGATGAAGTCTAAAACATCAAAAAAACATTCATTTGGTGCTGCATTAAAATCAAATATGTTTTTGCAAGCTTCTAGTGGAGCAAGAAAGAGAGGCCCTAACCGCTATAGTGACCTAGTTACAAAGCTCAAAATCCATGACTAAGCATCATGACCATAAAACATTTGAAAATGATTTTTCAAATGACTTTAGGCTTTTTGGTAATAGAAAATTTTATGATTTTCGTTCCATGTAGTTTTTATTCTTGCAATTGCAATTACTTCTATTTTTTCAATAGAATGTACACTCAGAAAGTACTAATGCAAGCTTAATCTCGATGGTCGAGTCTATACTTTTTTTTAGTATGAGAAATAAATAGTTGCAATTTTGTATTGTAATTTCTTTCAAGTTTTAGCAATAAATAATTGTGATTATTTATTAAGTATTTGAATATTTTATTAAGAATTTTACAAATAGTTGTTAATCAAATAACAATATTTTATATTGGAAAAGTTAAAAACATTTTAGTCAGTTGTAGTTGCTCTTTTTTTCTTTTTTCTTTTTGATTGTTTCTATTTAACAAACAACCTTGAGTTAATTATGTCAATGTAGATAAAATATGACAAATAATACGAGAAAATTGAATTAAGATGATTACACTCTAATTAAATTTAAATTTGGAAGTTTCATTGAGGGCAAATTGTTTGTTTCCAAGCTTGATTTAACTTGAGTTCTTATGTTATATGTCAATGTGTTGATTGATGTCATTAATGAACTTGGTAGCACAAGTTTGATCAATGAATGGAAAATTTGGATGGAGAATACATAATGGGTGTTGGTAGGGTTCCCTTTGGAAATGAAGAATGGAACACCAAATGGAGGAAGAAAGAGAAGCCTATCAAGTTTGATATTCTACTCAAACATGATTGCTTCGATGATTTCACTGACTTTGGAACAAGCAATAGAGAAAGGAAAATGGCATACTAGTTTTCATTAAGGGTTCAAGAACAATTCATTTATGTGCATATTCTAGTAAAGTCCTCACAATATTTTACGAGAAAATGGTGAATTGTGAAATAATAGATGTGTTAGATGATGTGCAAAACCTAGGTTTGGGAAGAGCTCTAAAAGCTTACACAAATTATCCTATATTTCTTCAAATCTTTACATTTTATAAATCCAAAAGTACTATGCTTGGGTTGATCTTACTTTACATTTGGTTCCATGTTTTCTTGCATACCACGTCTTATGAAAGGTTTTAGAATTCCCAACTTAGTATGAGGTAATATCTTGTAATTTCATGCATGAAGAATTCTATTAAATTTGTCTACAAATAATTCACATGTATGGATTCGATTACATACAATTGTAAGAAGATTAGATAGAACACATTGAACCCCATACTTTGTATGCATGTATTGCATTTGTTGATAATGCACGTCATTGTGCAATATGTTGGAATTAGTCATCGACATGGCATTATCAACAAACACAATACATGCATACAAAGTTAGCCTTAGCAATACATGCACCTCTAACTTTTTGTTTATACTCCATTAATTTTACAATGTTAGCCTCAGTCATACATTTGAGCTGAATTTGTTGAGAAATTATTCTATCAATCTTCTCATTTAATTACAAACTAAACTAGTACACTTCTAGTGGTATCTATTTTCCTCTCTTATATGGTACTTTGACTCAAACAAGAATAGTAATTGGAATCTCAACAGTGGGTCCAAAAGAATTTTCAATTCAATTGTTCTATTCACTTATAATTCAAATCAAAACCTTTGATAATTGATCCTCATCTGGCGAAATTCAAATCTATTAACATGCAGGGTGGATGAGTTGAAAAATAAGGTACAGAGGAGAAACCCATAAAGAGCTCTGAGATTGCATTGTCTTTCATCTAATTTAGAGAGTAATACATCATAAATATCAAGTCCGCTATTGTTCAAAGTTAGCAGCACAATTAATGGTGGACAGTGAATTGGTAGCTAGTCTGTTGGACGGTGCCTGCATGTGAACAATGTTGGTCTACGCTGATAGTCACATTGGTCTATGCCAACCAATTTTCGGTTGATAATTAATTTACTCTAACATCCCCCCATAAATTAATTATCTAATTGTTTAAGAGATTGCCCCATAATCTTGAAACGGTGGGTCCCAGCCTAAAGCCTTGTTAGGTATCCATTAACAATCACTTATCAAACACTATCATTCATATTGTTTCCCTTCATCACAATCACTGTGAGTTTTTACAGCTTACCCCTAACCGATACAATTCTCAAGTGGTTTCAAGATCACTACAAACTCTGCACTTAAGTGGTTTTGGCTAACCATAAATTTCACATACAAATGGTTTCAAGATCACCATAAACTTTACACTCAAGTGGTTTTGGATTACCACAAACCAAGCACGCACTAGTTCTAGTGCCCAAAAATAATCATTATGGGGAAACCATCATCACTCTGAGATTTTCTCCTTCTGTAATTGCATCACAATTGATTATTGAGTTCATATAAAAAAAATCTCTCTACTAAGATACATGGGTACCTAGCCGTTGTACTCGTCAATTCTATATGAATCCTTTTTCAAATACATGGTTCATCAATGTGTTAAACCAAAATACTCCAGGGTGTCTTGAGTACAACTGATAATGTACCCCTTCAACAACTTAGGTATAATGCACACTTTGGTTTCTCCTTTTAAAGCTTGGTGACTGAAACTCAAACAATTACACAAAATAGATATCTCATTAACAACCATCCACTAATTCAATCTTCATACATTATTGGGACTAGCCTCTTTGAATAACAACCTCCCAAATAGTAACAACACTTTCTCAAGTGGGATATCTCAACAACCTTATTCCACTCAAGTATCCCGGAATGACACATGCACATTCTACAACTTTAGCACTAGCACACTCTTCTTGATAAACTTCAACCAACTAATCTTCCAACAAACTTTAGCATGTCATCTCACCTTCAATCCAAACTATTTGCACCTAAATAAATTAATGCTAATATCTATAACCATAGACACACATGATTTATTTATGAACCAAGCCTATATGTCTCACCTAAACATAAATATGAGACCCAAAAAACATATAACACACTATTGTTGTCACTGAATTATTCTTTGACTGGGTGATCTTCAATAACCTTCAGCTCATGATCTTTCTTTCCAAAGTTATGATTTACTAAAATAAACATCGTACTTGCTATACACAAAAAATGCAACAAATAATTTTTCCAAATTGAGTGTTTTTCCAAATATCATGATTTCAATCTTCATACTACAATAAAAATGAGCATAATAAGACCATACCCTTCATAGAAAAAGTCCCAAATCAAAGAGATCTACACAAAATCAAAACTAAAAGAAGATTGTCCCTTTCAACAACAAAACATTTTTCCTTTACCGTGATAGACCCATCTTACCATAGCCATCTACTCCATGCTATTGACCTTTTCTTGATTTTATCTCCCTTACTAGTGATTTGATTTATTATCAATATATAAGAAGCTCCCAACTTAGTGATCTGGCAGTTTTTCTTTGTAGATTCTATGACGTCAACCCTAACTAAGGGCAGCTCCTCTAAGAAACTCTTAGCTTACTTCTCACTCATGTCAAACTGCTGAAGTCACCCCAAAAATATCCATAAAATCCCTAACAGGAAATTACAACAATTTTCACAATCTCCACAAACTTCTTGTAGCTTTTACAATCACTAAATATCTCCCTTTATGGTCTATTCAGTTACACCAAAAATCTGATCCACGATAGTTTATTAGCAAACCATTGGTGGGAGCTCTGTCAATAATCTGCAATCCTTGCAAATGCTTCTTTAACAAAATTTGGGAGCTCAACCTTTGCAAAATAGTACTCACCATTCACCACTCATAGATCTAATACCAAGTTGAGAAACAAGGCACAAAGGAGAAACCCATAAAGAGCTCTGAGATTGCATTATCTTTCATCTAATTTATAGAGTAATAAATTATAAATATCAAGTCCACTGTTGTTCAAAGTTAGATGCGTAATTAATGGTGAATGGTGAATGGTGAATGGTGAATGGGCGGCTAGTCTACTAGGCAGTGCTTGTATGTGAACAATGTTGGTCTGTGTTGATAGTCACGTTGGTTTGTGTCGACCAATATTTGGCTGATAATTAATTTACTCTAACAGGACGCTGATAATAGAATTTGGCTCTCTAATGGTCGATTATTTTTACTTGGAACTTTCTGAGCCCCTTTAAGAAAATACATTCCGATTCCTACAAGCAACGTTCCCATAAGATGATATCTCTTTGGGATTTATTTATTTTCATACAAAAAGAATGCCCTTTGTATGTTTCCACTTTTGTAAACCATTTTTAGAGAATTCACCTCTTGATAATCGATAAGAACATATTTCCAAACCCACTTTGATGGTTTTCCTTACTTTGTTTGGTACTTGAGCTTGGAAAAACCTAGGAGAATTCTTGCATAGGTAGAGGAGACTGGTATATGCCAATTAAATATAATTAAAAAAGATCCCTCCTTTATTGCAAAGGTAAATGCCGACATATACCCCCACTTTATGCTTACATATTGCTTTCAGATTTCTATGGAAATGTTTAACAAAGTCTGTGTTCTTATGTTGAGGTAAGGAAACCTAGGGAATTAGACTAGTCCCAACCAATTATTTAACCTTAATCATCATATCTTCTATGTTGTGTAAACCTTTCATTTCTTGAGATGACGTCTATTGAGTTTTTTTTGTTGAACATGTTGTGTTCTTTGTTTAAGATTCCATGTTTTGTCTTCTTTCCACCTTTTTCATTCTTGTGTGTGTGTCAATTGAGTTGCCAATTTGCATCTCAGTAGTTTGAGTCCCACCTTCTTTTTGTATATGAGAAGACATTGGACAAGAAGGGTAGTGTTGGCCTCTTTAATGTACTTAAATTCTTATTATGAGGATGGACAAAGATCTTTGAAATAATGTTTATTTTCTGACAAATATTTTTTCTTTTAAGTTGTTAGCCTCCAATCTAGAATTAACTTAAGATGAATCAAATGGTATATTCTTGGAAATTAAATGAAATACATAAGAACTCCTTCAAAGGGTTTATTTTCTTCTATTTTTTTAGTTAGAAGATATCAATTTAGAAACTAGAGCTATCTAGAATCATTCTAGAAATAAGTGTGCTAATTGAATGTTACTAAGATATGATTCAATCTTATAACTTCCTAGACTATTTGGGAACACCCAAGATGGTAGTTTCTTTCACTAGATATAAACATGAATTTATATATGCATTGAGAAAAGTTCTAACACTACTCAAATATTCATGTAGTGTACCTTGTATAATACTATCTACAACCTTTGTCACAATATCTATTTTCTTTCTCATGGCTTTTATTCTTAACTCTTTAGGAATGTGGAAAGTGTTTTGCTCCATCATTTTCCTCATCCTTAACTATTTTATTTTCTTTCATAGGTTGGCCTTGTGCTGATTATATTCTTTCTTTTGTACATTTTCTTTACTTGGACCTTAGATCCACATGTCAATGAGATATCTTTGATGAACTATATGGTCATTTTGTTTTGGTTTAATAGGATGTGCGGTGTTGGTTGAGCTTGATTTCAAATTATGTCAACATGGTATATTGGAGAATATAGAGATAAATGAATATTATCTTTTATATTTTCTTTATTGTTTAAAATCTCAAGGCTACCCATTGTACCATCCTAAAAACTAAGCACTTAAATTGTGTACATTTTGGGACCATTTTTAGCCCAATTTAGTGTGTTTCTTATGGTAGGACCTCATATTGCACCCTAAATACATACTAAATTCAGATATAGGTCTTCCTCCTTCAAACTCAAGGTTAGCTCTAATTTTTACGCATATTTTCCATTCTCCATCCATTCATAATTTATTTCCCTTCTAGGTTCTTTTTATGTATTTTACATTTCGGGATTTTCCCTAATTTCCTAATAAACTAAGGATTTCAGATCCTTCTCTTAGTACACAACCTTAGGTCCCAGGATAACTTTACAAACTTATTCCTAGACAAGGCTGACTTAGGTTGGCCTTGTCCTAGGGATTTTTCATTTAGTAGGCTCTAGGCCCAATGTGGGGTTGTTTCTCCTAGGTGCTTAATCAAGGCCAGCCTTGCAAAATTTGAGACCCAAAATGTGTATAAAAGGATACCTCTTCCTCTCATTTTCACATCCATGATATATCCATTATTGTGCAAGCTATAAATAATTTATGAAAGTATTATCAAGAAAGTTATTGCACATTCAAGATTCAAGACAAACAAGCTAGCATACATTGAAGACATTCGTCAAGGGTTCAAGAATTCAAGTTCATTCATGCATGCAAAGAATTTCCTTCCATAGATCTAGATCTTTTCCCCCATTGGAGTCCAAGTAAAGGAGTTTGACATCAAGGAAGGAGATCTACATAATCTTTGACTAGATGTATTCCCATGAAGATCACGCATTAGTCAAAGCGGGGAAAATGTTGTTGATTTTTAGAATTTTCACGTAGGACAAGATCTCCCACTTCGAATTCTTTAGGGCGCCAAAAATGTGTGCTAAAATTTTGACACACTTATATGAGTCTTTATATCCAAGATTTCTCAATAATGAGGTCTCAAATGGTGACTCATAGCTCTTTATTCATGGAGTGCAAGGGTTTATAATGGAGGCCCTCAGCTTAGACCTAGTTTGTGCCCATGCAAGTACACCATAAAATGAGAGATTCAAAGAGGAAAAGCAAGAACGCTAGTCTCCATGATCATCGAGCATGCATGAAAATGAAAATGAAAGCTATTCTATATGATAACAATGCATGAAAGCAAACTAATCTATGAAAGGAAATGCTTAGGCAAGATTATTCTATGAAAGGAAATATGAATCTAATCTAATATGCAAGTGTAATCTAGTAATATAAATGGATTTCCATGGAGGCAAGAGAGAAGAAGATGAGAAAAGAGAAGTTTCAATACACAAGCTCAAGTGCTCAAATTCTCCTCCAAAATCGCTCTCCAAACCTGCATAACAATAACATAAAATTTGGATCTCTAAAATCTTCATGCATAAAAATGAGAAGGAGAGGGCTCCTTATAAAGGATTTAGAAATAAATGGATGGTCAAGATTAAGAGGCAAAAATAAATGAGCAATGGTGGAGATTAAATCTTGGTTGATCCATGTGCTCAAGATTCTCAAGAGGCAAAATCAATGGACATGGTTAAGAGGCAAAAAGATGTGTGGAAAAGATTAAGAGGCAAAAGGAGATTCCACTCATCTTGGAAAGTGTGCATTCAATGTGTAGACAAAAAGTCTTTTTCTTTTTCTTTTTATTTTATTATTTATTTATTATTTTTAGCAAAGTGGTCTCCATTATTTAATTAAAAGATTTTTTATTTATTTAAAAGAGATTTGTTCTTTTAATTAAATGTGGCTTAGGATAAAGTGATTTTATTATTTAATTAAAAGGGAGCATGTTCTCTTAATTAAATAAAACTTAGGATAAAATGATCAAACCTTAGTAAATATTAAAATAATTGAATTAATAATGATTTGATCAAGGAAATTGATTTAAATTAAAAATATTGCAAAGCATTGATTCAGGAAATTGATAAATTGATGAATGAGGCCCAAAGTCTAGGCGACCATTTTAGGGTGCATACACATACATTCATACATCAATTCTACCTCTTCTTCAATTCAACATTGAGGCGAATTACAACATCTACTACATGAGGTTTTGTCTTGTAGGATTTCTTTTTAATTTTTGTGTTGAGTCAAATCTATTGCATCAACATCCTTGATCACATTCTAAGGATAATTGCATCTACATGGTATGATATATACTTCATTTATTTAGCTCTAATATCTGCTACTGACAATGATCTTTCAATTACATTTATTTAATTTCAAGGTTAATTACCATATAGGAGCTTGACCAAGGCAAGCCCCTTCCCACAATAATTTCTCCTTCTTTTCTGTGTGTATGAAAAGGTGGAGGAGTTTCAGATTTGGATTTTTAGAGTTTCAAAACTAGTGACTAATCTACTACATAATTCACCTGATTTTGGCTCTCCAGGATAAGGCTGAATTTTTGGGACAAGCCCAACTTGATTCGACATCGTCTTGGGAATCTACAAATTTCATAGTGAGGAAATATAGGTCTCAGGGTCCTAGATCCAGAATTGTTTTTGTTCTTGACAGATTTGTGATAGTGAAATCCTGATCTAAAGTTCACTTGTTCTCTCTTAGTTTCAAGGTAAGTTCATTTCTCTTAATTAATTTAATTTACTTAATCATTTATCAACTTTACATATCAATCACAACTTTATCATAAGGAATCCACAAAACCCCACATAGTGTAGATCATGAATCTATACCCTTACTCTTTTGGTTGTGCAAATCGAGTTCAATTTGTTAAGGGTTTTATATTCCAATGAATGTGTGAATTTGGTGGTCCACCATTGATTACCATTTTCTATATTACATTTTGGTGAACCTAACTTATTACATTGATTTCCATTCTAATTTTGGTGTTAGATACCCTTTTGCATTTAGATCTATACTTTGTATGCATTGTGTTGATCATTATTTTGTTACATTGTATTCATCTAGATCTATGGCTTATACCTTTCATTTTGTGTTTAGATTTCCTCTACCTCAATTGCATTACTTCATTTTGATGCTCCTAAATGAGTTATTTTGTCGTCATTAATTTTGATAAAGTCATATTGATTGTTAAAGTCATTAAATAAAGAAGGTTAGTCAAGTTGGTAAAGTAATAAGCTAGTTGGTAAAGAGAAGTAAGGAAAAGACAATTTTGGTAAAAGGAATAAGGAATAGACACCAAGAAAGGTAGACTGAGCACCGAGCACCAAGCAGTTACTGAGATAAGATACATGTTACCAACCATAATAAAATGTATTACTAAGCAACACAGGTCGACATAAGCAGAATTAGAATAGATACATTAAATCTGGACACCGAGCATACAACATTTTACAAATCTCAAGGAGATTGTTTGATAAAGTATTAGAGATTTAAATATGATGATTATGCATGTTTACAAGGTGAGATCCACCAATGAGAACTAAATGTAATATATATGCATGGGAGATGTGACCAATGCTAGCACCACTTAAGAAGAAGACTCTAGATTATTTTCACCATTTCTAGATCGAATATAAAATGGATCAGAGTGTGAAGATTAGTGTGTGATGCGAAGGGGAAATTACAAAGAGCGGGTGATGATCATTTTGAGATAAGTGTGAAGGTGATGAGCAGAGAAGCCACCGAGTAACAAAGCAATAAGAACAAAGTGTTAATGTGATTTAGAGTTGAAGTTACTGAATATAGAATTGATATTGCAAGTGAAGTATAGTATGAGGTAAATTTTTATTGAGCATATAGAGTCTATTAAGCATATGTTGATGCAAACACTACAGGAAATTTATGTTACTGATTAGTTTGTAATCAGAATTGTAAAAGCTCTTAACCAAGTAGATCCTAATAGGTCTTATATTGTAAATCCTTTAATAGGGTACATCTCTTAGATTAGAGTTGTAAAATCCTTTAGCAAGGTAGACTTAATCAGTCTTTAGACTCTTAACAAGGTCAATACTCTTAATCAGGTAAGCTATCAGAAATAGATAAATTGTAGCTCTAATCCAGCAAGCTTTTTACTGCAGTTTTTTCCTCTAACAAGGATTTATGTGAGACCAAAAATTACGGTGTTATAAGCTATGTTCTATGATTAATTTTTACATGTTTTATGTTGTTATATGCAAAGTTATCAATTTAGTGAATGGTTAATAAGTAGATAAAAGTTTTTGGAGTACTGATTCACCCCTCTCCTCTCAGTACTTACCTTTCCATAAATTAATCCAACAATTGGTATCAGAGAAGTGTCTCTTATTCAAAATTTTAACCACTTGAGAGGAAAGATCTGGTGAGATGGAAAATTATAGGTATAAAAGGTGATTGATAACATGACCATAGAATTGAGAATCGCTAATGACTAGATTGATGAAATAAGGAGGAAACTGAAGAATTCACTTACCAAGAGAAAGGAACTAGCCCATCAACTAAAAGATACACAAGATTAGGCTAAAGAACTTGAAGAAAAATTAGAGAGAAGTCTATCTGATGAATATGAAGCTGCCATATCATAATTGACTGAAAAGAAAAAAAAACCTAACTGATCAGGTAAGAGCACTAAAAAGAGAATAATAAGCTCAATCATTAAGGATGTGTGAAGTCCTAGAACAAAAGAGAAAGGATGAAGATCACAAAAGAATGGTTGAAGATGAGAGAAGGAAAATGAGTGCAAGGTTGAATGAGAAAGATGTGGAAATACAAAGCTTAACAAAAATTCACTACAATATGTCAAATCAACTAGTCAGTGCAAATCAGGAGATTGCAAGGAAACTTGAAGAGATTGTTGGATTGAGATCAGAGAATGAACATTTGAAGAAAGAACTGAAATCTAAAAAGGATGCAAATGAAATATTGAAAAGGAATGAAGAAACATTGAGGATAATGGATGAACAACTAAGAGGTCAGAGAAAATTGAGAGATACTTTGTACTTGGATTTAATGCAAACAATAGTATCGAGAAAGGAGAGTCCTAAAATCAAGTAGCAAATTGAGATAATTCTACCCCACCAAAGACAAAGATGCCTACTTGATATCATTGTGGGAAACTAGGTCATACATCTAATGTTTGTAGGAGCAAAAGAGGTAGTCCACTAAGCATTCCTAAGTTCGATGGTCATTATTACAATTGCAATAGATATGGTCACAAAGCATTTGAGTGTAGATCAAGGATTGTTAACAATACAAGGAAGACAAAACTTAATGGTTACTGCAATAACTGCAATAGATATGGTCACAAGTTTGAATAATGCAAGTCACAAGTCTAAATAATTAAAGTGTAGGTATTTTTAGATTAACACATATAGGCATAAGAAAAATATATACTCTATGAAAGTTACCTTAATGTTAAATATAGATCAAAGTAGAAATTAAGAGATTAAATTAAATCAAATTGAACAAAACATTAAAGTTGGAAAAGGAAAGTTTTTTATTACTGGTAAAAATAGGTTTTAATTGGGGACCTAAAACCCCTTACAAAGAGTTATAAAAGATAAGTCATTAAAACCACCCAAGTAAAACAAGGCTCAGAAAACTAGCCCACAAGAAAACCTGACCACAGAACAAAAAACAACATATAACCAGTAAACAAAAAATAGAATCCAAAGACAAAAATATGGAGAAAGCAAAAAATAGAGAAGGAAACTAGGCATACTCTAGAAAAGTTTCCTCCATATCTTTTTTAACCTTAGACATTTTGGTGATGGCTGCATTGAGGTCCGAAAGCTCTATAATTCTCTCCTGGATCTTCTTCTTCTTAGATGACCTAGTGCATTTTCTTGTTCCAGACGAAGCCTCATCCTCATTGGAATCATTGATTTTAACAAGGGAACCAACATTTAACTCTTGTTGGATGTTGCTAATGCAGTCAACCACAGTCCCCATAAACTGGTTAGTTTTCGTCATGATCTTCTTGAGGGTAGTCTCCATCCTGTCAATCTTCTCTTGCATCAATCCAACCTCATCCATGTTCTCCCCGGCTTTGTTCGTCCCATCCAACTCAACACCCATTCTTTCCTGAATAATGTCCACCTTGGTAGAGAGAGATTTGAGGTTGAGGCTCAGCATTTTTATTTCATGAAAGAACCATTTGACCATATGGAAGGAATACATGGATATCACCTTGGTCGTTTACATAACTCCAAAAGGAGGGTCAATTTTTCCTCCAAATCTTCTCTGAGGAGCTAAACGCTCCTCTCCTACATGTCAACAATCTTAAGGAAGGTGATCGATCTAGAGGAGGATGGAATATCCTTATCTCGAAGGGTCTCCTTACCTCTCACATCACTCTCTTTTTTATCCAACACCTCTTCAGTATCAACAGCATTGTTTGGAGAAATGGGGACATCAAGGTCCATATAACTGGCATAGTCAACAAGGATAGGGACCTTCTGACCCCCAGGATCACTCTGAGCACCCAAATCTAGTACAACCTCAATGTTTTTATTCCCCTCTGCCTTTGCATCACTCCCAGTAGAAGACAAAGAATCCTTGCTATCATTCTTAGTTTTTTTCAGAGAAACCCCTTTAAAATTTGAGAAACCCTCAACACTGGCCCCTTCTGACTCATTCTACATACCCTTATTATTATCCAACTTTGGTTTCTTAGAGGATGATCCCTTCATAGCCGCAACCTCCCTACCTCTCTTAGCCAGGGAAATGGTAGACCCACCCTCTAAGAGGAAATATGCTCAATAATGAGAAGAATAAGCCCTTCATGCAAAATCAGCTTATTCTCTTTCCTTTTGTGCTCAGTGATTCTCTATCAAAGGGAAGTAAGCAAGTAAAAAGGAAATGAAACCCTAATCTTGTGCCTAAAATGGTAGAGAATAACAAGTGGTAAGAATGGGCTCTTTTATACCTTCTGTCTAGAGTAATGTACTCCATAATATTCACCATCACCTTGGACCAAATCTCCTTAAATTTGAAGACATCATAGCAGCCCCCAGTATCTTTAATCAGTTTCTCGGCTTCCTCTTCACCCTTAGGGAAATGGCGAATAGCATTAACAGAGACCTTCTTGTCCCTATAAAATTTGATCCCTTTCAAGATAAGGCCTGAGACCTTAGCAATGAGCTCCTCGATGATTTTAACATCCAACCCCCCAATGGTGACCATGATATCGTTCCAACTATCAAAAAATTTCCTAGTAACCTCTTCGTCAAAACTGTGCAAATTCTCTATGAAAGTGGTAAGCCCACCTTTTCACAACTTTTTCCAAACCTCATTTTCATCCTTCCACCTCTTAAAGCTCTTAGGCTCATGACGGTTGAGGTCCCCTCCCATCCTAACTTTACCAGGAATAGAGCTACCAAGAAACACCATAAAAACTTTGAACAAGACAAGAAAGTGTTAGGAATAATAGTCCACAATACAACCGAGAGGGGGGTGAATCAGTTTTATGACAAATTATTAAAATTTAAACTTTAAATAGCAGCAATATCAGATCCAATGAACACAATGAATGCCAACACAATAACGCAATATTTTGGTCTCATGGAAACCCTATTAAAGGTAAAAACCCCAGTGGGAATTAGCACACACAAATGATGTAGTGAGAGTATAATTATCCTTGTTAGAAGATATAGTACTGTTAGGAGCTTATTGAAACATTACAGTACATAGTCCTTGTTAGAGGACAAACCCTATTAGGAGTCAAGAACAAAAGGGAGGGCTCATTTCCCAAGGCTAACTGCCCAAAGAAGGTTAAGTCCACCTTCAGAACTCATTGTTTGTAACACAAGTGTATATGAAGAAATACACAATCTTTTGAACTATTCGGCAACATCTTTCCTTGATCAGTTCCAATGAAGTCCACCAAAAAACCTCTAGTCTACATATAGTAGACACAAGCTCGTAGCTTTCACAATCTCTCTATATCATCTTCTTCTCATCCATATCTTTTACAAAGAAAAGACCTTCTACCTTATTACAATTCTCATACATGCAAATATAACCAATATCAAAAAATAATAAACCACACAGAAGAGAACATAATACACAAAGATTTAACATGGTTCACCCAATCCCTAGGCTACATCCACCAATAGCGAGTCTAATATTATTATTATCCAGTGATTACAACCTGATTACAATCTGTAATCCCTTATAGCTCAATTCCACCACAAGTACTAAAATTATACATTATGAAATCCCTAACCCTAAGCCATATTATATAATATTTTTCCACTTTAGGGTTATAATGAGTTACAATATGTCAGCCCAAAAATAGCCAAAAATATGTCAGCGAGGTCGGGAGGAAAAGTGTATAGTACTTTCCTGGATAGTACTTTCCTGATCAGTCACCACAAGCTAACAGGTCAGCCCATAAGGCTTTCCTAATTATAAACAATTACATAAACCCTTGCTAAGATACACACGGTATCTAGAACAAGTATAAAATGATTACATTACAACAATTAAGGACTGACATCCTTAATTCAAGTTTTTCATCCATCATACATGCTACATCTTTGTAGTTGGCTTCCAAATAGATCACCTTCCAGAACATATGTCACAACTGACATCATCCTACCTTTTGTACCTTGCACAGTTCATAGAACATTCTTCAATACTCTATCTTTCATCTCTAAAGTTCACATGCATTGATTCCATATCACCTATAAGCTATACACAAAACACAGAGACTAACTCTGTCATTTCTCACTATCACATTCAGTGACCAGTCTTCACCAAAACATTTGTAACTCATCCAATATGACACATTACATGATGTGATCTTGGATATAAGATCACAACACCCTCCTAAACTTTCATCTGACTTTGCAGCATCTAAAACATCCGTATAGTGTCTGTATACTATGATAATCCATCTGATCTCCTCACAGAAACATATGTTGACATCAGTGACAAAACACAAATGACAATAGTATGAGTGCCCATTTAGTAACGTAGTGATTAAACATATTAAATGTCTCGATCATCATAGCATGCATTAGCAATATCCAACAATCTCCCCCTTTGGCATTGATGTCAACATATGGGAAAATTCATCATCCCAAAGTTATATCAAACCAAAGCTCTACAACCAAACAATCTCCCCATACAATATAGATTTTCTCATAGCAACACTCCCCCTTTGACAACAATGGAAAAGGGTGCCATGATTCATCAACTATTTTCCAACATCTTTCTTCCACGATCACTCCCCCTGAGGAGTAGATCCCTACATCGAGTCCAGATTATGATAAGGCTCTGAAAACCTCTAGACTAATGCATCTCTACTTCATTTAATTCTGACTAGGAGGGGCCTGAACCCCCAGCATACCTCTGAGATATTCAATGGTATCTTTCAGCAATGGCTTTATGAAGATGTCTACAATCTTCTCTTTTGTACTGATATATTCTAATTTTATTTCATTTTCTGCCACCTTGTCTCTCAAGAAATGATACTTGATAGCAATATGTTTAGTTTTAGAGTGCATCACCGGATTCTTTGACATATTCACTATACTAGTGTTATCACAATAGATAACCACAGGCTCATCAAAAGTTATTCCAATGTCTGTCAGCATTTGTTTCGTCTAAACAATCTGAGTGCAATTTATGGTAGCAGCAACATACTCTGATTCAGCAGTAGATTGTGCTATACAATCTTGTTCTTACTTAGCCAAGAAACCAACTTTTTCCCAAGGAAAAATGCACCACCACTAGTACTTTTTATGTCATCAATATTTCCTGCCCAATTAGCATCAGTATAAGCATGAAGTTCAAAGCTATCATTTATGTCATACCATAAGTCATAGCCTATGGTTCCTTTCAGATATCTCAATATCCTTTTTATAGTAGCTAGGTGTGTTTCTTTGGGTTTAGCTTGATATCTAGTCATAATTCCAACAACATTAGCAATATCTGGTCTAGTGTGGGTCAGATATTGTAATCCTCCAACCATTGATCTATATAAAGTCTGAAAAATATTCTTTGATTCGTCATCAATTGTTAGCTTGTTACCAGTCACCGTAGACCGTTCCTACTGGTTTACAGTCATCCATTCCAAACTTCTTCAGCATTTCTTTGAGATACTTGGTCTAAGAAATAAAGATACCATTCTCATTCTAAGTTATTTGTAATGCAAGAAAGAATTTCATTTTGCCTATCATGGACATCTCAAATTCACTTTCCATTTCCTTAGCAAATTTCTTACATAGATCATCATTACCTCAAAGATAATATCATCCACAAAGACTTCTATTATCAGGATTCCATCTTCACTAGTTCTTAAATACAAATTATTGTATGTGTTACCTTTTTTGAATCCAAGCCAAAGTAGGTACTTTTCTAACCTTGCATACCAAGCCCTAGGAGCTTGCTTTATCCCATACAGAGCTTTCTTCAACTTGCACACCATGTCTCTATCTTCGCAGTATGAATTGAATAAGTCTGAAGTAAAATCTCCACCTCTATCTGACCTTAGACACTTAATCTTTAAACCTAATTCATTCTCTACTTTTTCTTTGAAAAACTTGAATTTATCAAATGCTTCTAATTTTTCTTTCAAATAAGTGACCCACATCATTCTAGAAAAATCATCAACAAAGAGTATGAAATACCTTTCACCATAGTATGATTATGTTCTTGTAGGTCCACATAGGTCTGTGTGTACCAACTCCAAATTCTCTTTTGATGTATATGCTTTGCTTTTGTAACTGCTTCTAGTCTATTTTCCCATGACACACTCTCTGCAAACAGTGTTAGATGGTTTCACAATCTTCGGCAGATCTCTCGCTGCATTAGTCATACTTTCCTTTACAATGTTATCAAAATTAACATGACAAAATTTCCTATGCCATAACCAAATGTCATCAACCTTTGCAACAAAGCAAGAGGCTCCATATGTATTTAATCCAAATACATTACCTCTAGACTTAGTACCCAGTTGCAATCAGCTTACCTACGTTACTTCTGATAAAACATTTTCCATTGACAAAACTTAATTGAAACTCTTTATCCATTAACTATCCAACACTCAACAAGTTATGTTTTAATCCTTCAACAAGCAGTACATTATCTTTATTAGTCTTTTAATCTAGAGTAATAGATCCTACTCCTATGATAGATTTAGGAAGATTGTCCCGAAACCTCACAACACCACCATCATACTTTACTAATTTAACAAACTTGTTCTTATCTCCAGCGATATGATGAGAACAACCACTGTCTATTATCCATTCAGTTTTCTTGTCAACATGAGATACTAAATCTTTTTCCTCATGTACTGGCTCATCTCTAATAGCAACAAATCTAATCTCTTCATAATCTAAATCATCATCATCAGAGATGCCTTCACTATCATAATAACATTCTTTGTCCCTTTTAATATTGTCATAATTAGGTTTGTACTTAGGAACTCTTGTAGGACATCTAGATGCAAAATGACCTACCTTATTGCATGAAAAACATTTCAAGGGTAACTTGCCTTCAAACTTTCTCTTATCTCTTTTTTCTCTTCTAGCAATCAGTGCAACAAGTTCATCCATCTTTCTTTCTTCTACCATTATCTGATCTCATTCCTCAGCATACTCACCAAGCTCTTCTTTTAGGTCTTCTTTGCTAGTGCTCGGAAGTGCAGACAATTTCTTGTGTGCAAATGCCTTAAATGTAGATTCAACTTTACGTATAGCCTCTCCTAATTATGTAGCTTCAAAGGTAGTTATCTTTGCAATCAACATCTCTCTATTAAAGTTCAGAGTCAGAGGTATAGTTTCTTGAATAGACATAGTCTTGAACTTGTAAGCAGGTGTCAAAGATCTAAGGATCTTCACAATAACTTTTTCTTCATCATAAGTGCCTCCGTAGTTTTTGATTCCAACTATAGCTTATGTAACCCTTTGAACATAAGCCCTAATGCTTTCATCCTCACTCATTTGTAGCTTCTCCACCTTTGTCTTCCAATTTTGTAACTTCATTTTTTTTGGTATACTTGTCTCCCTCATATAGTGCTTCTACTCTTTCCCAAATTAGGTATGTCGAATCCAATTCTTTAACTTCAGTAAACTCTCCTTTAGAGAGTGTGTTGATCAGTGCTTCTCTTGCAATCATGTTAAGTGAAAATATCTTCTTTTCATCCCTAGTAGTTGTTGTCAATTCATCTTCGGTATTTATAGCCACCTTGTTTCTTGTAATCAACCAATAGTCAATCCTGAAACAAAATAGGTGATTTCTCATTTTGTTCTTCCAACTATCAAAGTTTTCAGGATCAAATTTCAGACTATCCTTCCTATAGAATGCCATCTCTAGAATCACCTCAAGCTATTAAGCTTTCTCTTTAAGGACCACTAGCTCTAATACCAATTATTAGGAATAATAGTCCACAATACAATTAAGAGGGGGGGTGAATCAGTTGTATAATATATTATTAAACTTTAAACTTTAAGTAGTAGCAATATCAGATCCAATGAACACAATGAATGCTAACACAATATTTTGGTCTCAGGGAAACCCTGTTAAAGGTAAAAATTCGGGTGGGAATTAGGACCCACAAATGATGTACTGAGAGTATAGTTATCCTTGTTAGAAGATATAGCCCTATTAGGAGCTTATTAAAATAGTACAGTACATAGTCCTTGTTAGAGGACAGACCATGTTAGGAGTCAAGAAAAAAAGGGAGGGCTCACTGCCCAAAGAAGGTTAAGTCCACCTTCAGAATGAGCACTATTCGCAACACAAGTGTATATGAAGAAATACACAATCTTTTAAACTATTTGAAAACAACTGTCTTTGCTTGATCAGTTCCAATGAAGTCCACCAACAAACCTCTACTCTACATAAAGCAGACACAAGCTCGCAACTTCCACAATCTCTCTATATCATCTTCTTCTCATCCATATCTTTTCCAAAGAAAAGACCTTTCATTTATACCTTATTACAATTCTCATGAATAGGTCAGCCCATAAGGCTTTTCTAATTACAAACAATTATATAAACCCTTGCTAAGATACACATGGTATCTAGAATAAGTATACAATGATTATATTACAATAATTAAGGACCGACATCCTTAATTCAAGTTCGTCATCCATCATACATGCTACATCTCTGTAGTCAGCTTCCAAATAGATCACCTTCCAGAGCATACGCCATAGCTGACATCATCCTTCCTTTCATACCATGTGCAATTCATTGAACATTCTTCAATACTCTATCTTTCATCTCTAAAGTGTGCATGCACTGATTCCATATTGCATGTAAGCTATACACAAAACATAGAGACTAACTCTGTCATTTCTCACTGTCCCAGTCAGTGATCAGTCTTCACCAAAACATCTATAACTCATCCAATATAAAACATTAAATGATGCAATCTTGGATATAAGATCACAACACCCTCTTGAACTCTCATCTGACTTCGCAGCATCTGAAACATCCGTACACTATTTGTACACTGTGATAACTAGTCTGATCTCCTCACAGAAACATATGTTGACATCAATGACAAAACATAAATTACAACAATATGAGTGCCCATTCAGTAACGTAGTGAATAAACATATTAAATGTCTCAATCACCTCCCCATGCATTAGAAATATCCAACAGAAAGATGAAAAGAAAACAACCTGTCACACCTCTAAAAAACTTGTGTTCTCTCCTCTTGTTCTTGGGAATGCCAAATCTTTCCATAATGATAAAGTCAACCTTATTGCATAGTTGTCTTATCATTAATGTTACGGAGATGCACCAAATCAACCCACCTATAGTGAATCTTTTCATATGCCACCAAAGATTTTAAATCAGCATTATGTTTGCTACCTCCTTGCCATGTCATGATGCCCTCTGATTTGACAGCTAGGTTAGCCAAAGCATCTACCGTCCCATTGGCCTCGTGATACACATGTGATATGAGTACTTCTTGTAAAGTGTTAACAATTACAAGAGCATCTAAGCTAATAATAGCTTTAATTGTCCATGATGGATTAGACTTACCCTTGATGCAATTGAGAATCAAGTCACCTGCAATCCAAACTTTATTATATTTAGATAAATCAATAATTTTTTAAGTTTGAAGGAGACCCGCCACTTCTGCCACGTGGTTAGATTGAATCCCAATGGGAAGGGCCACCACAGTAATGTAGTTAGCTACATCATCCTTTATTAATCCACCACACGCAGGAGGACCTAGTTTCCTTTAGAAGCCCCGTCGAAATTGACCTTAGGGTAAAAGTACAAACCTGTGTCACACTTTTATAAAGGAAAAGGATGACAACACTCAAATTTTTCAACTTTAACGACATAAAAGTGGTATTTGTGTTTAGAATTTAAAGATGATGCAAACTAATGAAATGTGTAAAATTTGATGAAGTTTATGTTTATAATTTTTTTAAAAAAAATTGAACAAAAATTAACATAGTTTTTTTAATTTTTGAAGTCCATTTTTTTATTGTTGAAATATGTTGAAAATCTAGGGTCTAGCTCGCGTTAAAAAACTATATGCAAATAATATTTTTTCCTCTAATTCCATAATATATTTTAGATGACATGTATAGTTAATGCATAAAAAAACAAAGATTGGATTCCATTATATATTGTCTTTTATAACTATCCAAAGTCGGTGTTACCTGAAATCAATAGTTTTTAGTTCGCATCCAATTTTCCCTATCAAATCTACACCATTAAAATAAAAAATTACATATTCTTGAAGAGGACTCTCTCCTCTAGTGTTAAATATAAAGTTTTAATTTTTCTGACATGATTTGTTATTTTTAATATTTTTCGAACGAGCGTGTTCTTAAATGTTAAAATACCTACTTGAAGTATTTTCAACTTATAATATATTATATGAAATCAAAACATGATAAAAATTACATGACCATAATCTTGACTATGAGCTCTACAAAAGGGTATTTTAGATTTTACAGAAAGGTAAATTTTGACAGAGAATTCAGGTCCAGAAGGGAGAACTTGAGAGAGCCACCCTTTTTTGTTGACTTGGCTACCAAATAGGATTCCACATGGGTCTGGCTGGAAGGGGTCCAGTCGGATGGGGTCCAGTCGAACCCCATCTGGCTGGACCGGGTATGGCCGGACCCATTAGGGGACCAAACACAGTCCCATGCATGGCCAGCCCCTAAAATCCAAATTTTCACAATTCACCCGCTTTTTTAAATAAAATCAATTTTTTTTATAGATTTTTAATAGTTTTATAAAATTTATAAATTATTTTAATTTTATTTGTAAGAGTTAAGAGGTTTTTATCTTGAATTAAGTGATTTTTAATAGTTTTTTGAATTTATTAATTATTTTAATTTTATTTTTTGGTATTGCATGTCAAGTTTTGATTTAGTGTTTTCAAGTTAACTGATTCTTTTTCTATTTTTCATAGGGCAATTTACCTTTTTATGATGTTGCATGCATTGAAAACTTTATTTGATTTTCTTTATTAAGAGGATTTTGACTAGTATTCGATATACAGGTTTATAGATTTTGGCTCTGAGATTGAATTCGAGGATTGTGAAAGCTTTGGGAAATTTCAGGGTTGTTGGATTGTTCTTTGCATGGTTTCTATCAAGTGGTGGTTTAAGGTAGGGTTTGAATTTTTTTTTTGCAATTATTCTGTGGAAAATATTGTCTTCATTGTGTTTCCAAGATAGGTTGATGATTTTGGAGTAATTATATTTTTTTCATTGTCCTTTAGAAATTTTGCAAGATTAGATTGTTGTGATTTTGTGAATGATAAATATGTATATATTTTGTTTGCTTGTGAGCATAAGCTTTTATAGAAATGTGTATGTTTTTCCAGTTAAGTGATTCTTTTATATTTTTCAATCTGAATAGTTTTTGCAATGGGGAATAAAAGGAAATAGATTAAGAAAATATGATCGAACAAAGGATGACAAAAAATATCAGACAAAACATAATCAAGATCAACCTATTGAAATTCAGGAAGAACCTATTGATATTCAAGTTGATGCAATTCAAGTAGGGGAACAAATTGGTAGTTCTAGAGCTGAAAATAGATCTTTTGGCATGGGCAATTTGATGGAGATGAATGAGGATTCATTTTTTAGTCAAATTTCATCTGAAGAAATGTTATCTGAAAGTACAATTAAAACTCATTGCAAAAAACTTTGGGATGAATATTTTGAAAATAAAAGTATGGTTGCAAGAGCTCAATTATTTGTTAGGTTATTCAGGAAAAAACAAATGACTCGTGTTTTGGAGTTGTTGGGTGTTGACAACAAGAAAAACTCAAGAGAAAATGTAAATCGAACAATAGTTCAAAATTTGCAAGATGCATTGAACAACATTAATAACTCAAGTTGAGGAGCTGATTTAAGTGCTGCACATAGAGCAATTATGACTATTTTACCTAGTAGGAGGTTGACACAAAGAAGACAAGTGCATGCAATTTCTGATTTACTGAATGTATCTACAAGAACTATTCAAAGATATATCAGGAAGAGAAATATGTTCGATGAAAACATTGCAAAAAATTGGGTAAATATTTGTAGGCTTCCTCAAAAAGATAGAATTTCTGAACATGCAAAAAAATAGGTCATTGAATATTGGACTGCTCACTCTCGTGTTTCTTCTAATAGAAGGGATACAATACAGATGAAAGATGAAGAGACTGGTATGAAAACTGCACATCCAAAACATTTTATAGATACAACACAAAGTGAATTATTTGAAGCATTCAAGAAAGAATTTTTAAATGTGAAAATATGTCAAAGAATATTTGAGAGGTTGCGCCCTTGCTTTGTATGCATAAATAAGGTTCGTGAAACTTGCTGTTGTCGAAATCATGTTGAGTTTCATCTATACTTGCAATCATATAAAAAAGTTATGGCAGTTCTTGATTCAAATATGGTCATCCCTAGAAGTACGACACAATTTGTGAAGTCTATTTTATGTGATAAATTAGAAGATTCAGATGAGTTCAAAGTACAGTTTATAAAGAATGCATGCAGTGATTGTGGAGACTTGCATAAATTTCCATTGCAAATTGAGAATATTAATGTTTCAACACCGATTTTGTGGAAAAGATTTGAATATGAGACATATCGAACAAAGAGTGGAGATGAATCCAAAAAAATTGTATTGAAGGAGAGTGAATTGTCCTACCTTGAGTTTATGACCAGATTTCCTACTCTAATTTATCCACATATCCAACATTGTCATGGTGCATGATGGCAAGCTAAATAGTTTCTTGATTCCAAATATTTTTTTCCACCTGGTTGTATTCTTTCAATTGTAGATTTCTCTGAGAACTATACATTTTCCCCTAAAAAAGAGCTTCAAGCTCAATATTATCATTCTGATCAGGTTGCAAGATTTGTGCAAGTGACCTATAAACATGCACAATATAATTTGGATGGGGTAGAAAGTCCCGATCTAAATGAACGCATTATCATCAAGGAGGTTCATTTCTATATCAGTGATGATAAGGTTCATGATAGAAGCTATGTGGCTCATTGTTTTGCTATTTTTTGAAGATATTGCGAATCATGGGATAAATGTCTCACAACACTGGATTTGTTCGGATGGTTGTGCAGGTATACATGTATAGATACTTCAATTTATTTTCATTGTCATTTAATTATTTGTTAAATTATTAAAGGATGACATGTATGTATGTATGTACAACTTAATTTTTCAGGATAATTTAAATCTGCAAAAGCCTTTAATTGGCTAGCCATGCAACATGCTAGACGCAATGTTAAGTTTTTATGGAACTTCTTTGAAAGTGGACATGGAAAAGGAGAGCACGATGGAGCAGGAGCATGTGTGAAGCGTGCACTTCGCCAACATGAACTTGCAGGTACAAATGGTGTTTAATAGTTTTATATATATATATATATATATATATATATATATATATATATATATATATATATATATATATATATATATATATATATATATATATATATATATATATATATATATATATATATATATGTATGTATATGTATATGTATATGTATATGTATATGTATATGTATATGTATATGTATATGTATATGTATATGTATATGTATATGTATGTATGTATGTATATATGTATGTATTTCAAATAATATAATTTTAGCTTAGATCCATTTTCTTTAAACTGATAATTCAGAAATGTACAGGTAACATGATAGAGAATTCAAAGAAAATTGTTGAATGGTGTCAAAGTCATTTTGCTCCTCGGAACACCATAAACAACAAACGCTATTTTTGGGAAGTGAAAGGTAATTTATATTTTGTTGTAAAATTTTAAATTAAATTTTGATTCTGTGTTCATGTTTATATTTTTATAATTGTTGATCTAAACATGTGCAACTTTCATTTCATATTTGTAACAAATATAGACCGATCTAATCCTTACAATTGTCAAAGAATTGTTGGTATTAGAAGTTTACATCAATTGATCACTATAGGACAACACAAGCCTCTTTTGATTCAAGTAAGAGAAAAATCATGTTTTTGTGCTCACTGAATTGAGGACAATCCATTGAGTCAATGTGAGAATATTGCAAATGGATATGTTTCATGATGGGATATGAAGGAGTTAATCAAAATGCCTCCTTATGAAGATGATGACAATGACATAAACATTCATGATCCTATATATTCAGCTGATTATGAGCATGTTTCTGATTTAGTTGTTACAGGTATGTGCACATACATGTTATTTTATTTAATTTTAATTTATCGTATAAGTGATGTTTAACTTTAATAAAATATATTTGTATCTAGGTGATATTTTTGTTGTAGTTGCGGATCCTAAAAATATAGAAAGTGTAGATTATTATCTACTAAGATACACGAAAGCAAAATACAAGTTGACAGAACAAACTGTAGATGGTGATAGACAGAAATATCCAATTGGTTCAGTTGTTATTGAAGGAACCTATTATCAGCAAATAAAGGTCGACAGAAATGGTGTTCAATTTATTGAATACCAATCTGGCCAAAAATTTCTACATTACAGTCACTTGGTTATAGCAACAAAGTTGCAATTCGAGACATTGCCAAAAAGAAAAAATGGCAATCAGAAGTGGAGGTTGTCTATTGAAGAACATGAAAAATTTTTGGAGATAATAAAAGATAGAGAGGATCCAAACTATATGTATGACGAGCTTTAGAACTCTATAAACTTCTTTTTGTAGCTCTTGTACTTTCATATATTTGAACTCTATAGTTTGAATTTTCATGTTTGAACTCATATATATATATATATATATATATATATATATATATATATATATATATATATATATATATATATATATATATATATATATATATATTGTATGTTTTTATGTATGTATGTTAGTTAATTAATTGTATGCTTTGATTAATTAGTTAGTTAATTAAATGTATGCTTTGATTAATGCTTTTGGTAATTAAGCTTTAGTTAATTATGATAGTTATATTACTTAATTATGTTAGTTAATTAATTATTTTAGTTAGATTACTTAATTATGTTAGTTACTTACTTAATTATGTTAGTTACCTATTTATATTAGTTAATTATGTTAGTTAGATTACTTAATTATATTAGTTAATTTACTTAATTATGTTAGTTACCTAATTATTTTAGTTACAAATTTACTTAATTATGTTAGCTACTTAATTATACTTAATTATGTTAGTTAGATTACTTAATTATGTTAGTTAGATTACTTAATTAAATGTATGCTTTGATTAATTACATCACCTTAACATAATGAATACATAACACATGTATAAAACTAAGTCTAAAAGATGAAATAACACACGAACATATAACATGTAACATGTATAAAATATCTAACATGTAATGTCTGAAATATGTAATGTGATGTATAAAATATGAAATAACACACAACCATATACCATGTAATGTATAAAATAAGAAATAATACACAACCATATACCATATAATGTATAAAATAAGAAATAATACACAACCATATACCATGTACATAAATGAAATGACTAAAATATCTACATGTATAAAATGTCTAAAATGTCTACATGTATAAAATGACTAAAATATCTACATGTATAAAATGTCTAAAATGAAATATCTATGAAATGTTATAGCATGTATATATAAAATGTCACATGAAATATCTAAAATAACATGGTCGCTCAACTAGGGACATGTCCTAATCTGTGACCTGATGTCGGTGCACCTCCTCCTGATGTCTGTGTACAATAAACAAAATATGTCATGCATACATACATGTATAATAAATTTTAAATATGTATTATCATAGAAAAATTAATTTTGTGAACAAACATCTCAATGTACCTGTGTATCATGATGAATAGGATCGCGTGGAGTCTCTAAATATCCATATGGTGCAGCATCGTACATAACCTCCTGGAGTACACATATATATAACATATATTAATCAAATTTCAAATATGTGTAAGTTTTTTAAATAAATAAAAATTTAATTTAATTATAAATATACCAAAGTGGCCTCTAATTCTCTCCCGAAATCGCTCAAACCTGACGACTCTAATGATATAGCCACAGGATCAATCTGGTCGTCTGTAAGCAATGTAGTAAAAAGTTGACGACCTGGACGTGATGAAGTGGCCTGCGTGGTTTGATGATGATTTGTATGTGGTGTTGTCTATGGAGGAGTTGTCGATGGTGGTGTAGTCACCTGAGGACCTATTGGCGGTGCAATCTGCTGCGGAGGAGCTGTCGGTGGTGTAGTCTACTGTGGAGGAGCTATCGGTGGTGCAGTCTGCTGCGGAGGAGTTTTCGGTGGTGGTGTAGTCATCTTCTACGGACCTATCGGTGGTGTAGTCTACTGAGAAATGATATAGGACCTCACAAATGATGGAACCTCCCTGAGTGAAATCCCACCAAGCATCTGTATGGTCTGATAAGCAGAAATAAGATCACTGGATAACAATGCACTCATGCACCGCAAACCGTCTATATCTAATATAGCTACAACCTCCAGGGGAGATGGTATGTCAACTATATCATATAGATCAGGTGCACTAGAAGATGCATCTTGTGCAAGTGGAGGAATGCTAGAATGAGACCGTAACATATATGTCCCCACACGATCAGAGGACATCTTGTGAACCCGTGTGGCAATAGTTGCTATACTAGAAAAAACATCCATCCTCACCGTGTCATCTAGAACCCTCGCTCCTGCCACTTCCAAACCTTTTGGGACGACCAAAAGGATTGGACCCACCCTTGTCCGCTTATTAGTGGGCACAGGGGCATCAAGCGCTCTGAACCTGTCAGATAATCTCCCTTTCCCCTACCCAACATAAGTAGGGAAATATGTATAATCAACATAAAGGTGCAAATGAAATTATGCAAATAATTGTTTACAAAAATATAGTGGCAACTCATCCTTCTAGGGCCACATGCGGTGAGCAGCCAACCATCGAGGATATATAAATGGTCCCACCAAGTCATCCTCACATCTCGTAGGCATGTACCCTCTCACCTTCTTCAGGTCTTGATAATGAGGAAACATCTCCTTCACCATAGGGGTAGAAACAGCTGTATCAATCTCACTATACTTCATAGTGCCAGTAACAGTGTGAGACAAAGAAGCATAGAATCTATCAATGCTCATAGTATCATACAAGTTGTATGATTGAACTGTGTCAATCGTATGCACCAACTCATCTCTAATAATGTTCACCCTTTCCCTATTGGGAATGTTGGTGGATGAAGCTAATGTCTGATATAGAAAATGTAATGCTCATGTCAATCTCTCAATAGTGTCTGCAAATAGCTTCTGTCTAGCCTGTGCTCTATCGGCTGATCTATGAGAGGAGCGACTACTAGTACCACTACCACTATGAGGTCCCCCCCCCCCCCCCATGAACACTAGGCTCTCTTGAATCAACTGAACCTCTACCTGATGCCATGTGTAATAGATAAACAAGAAAATATATATAGATCTTTGCACATGTACATACTTGAATTTAAGAAACATACATGTGTTACAAATTTAAGAAACATACATGTACATACAAATTTAAGAAACATACATGTTATGTGCATAGATGTTACAAATTTAAACATGCATACATGTAAACTACAACTTTAAACATACATACATTACAAATTTAAGATCATCTAGTTTAAAAATGAAATCTATATACATGTACATACAAATTTAATAAACATATTAATCCTATTAAGTCTTAAGGGGTCGTATTAATCGTCACATGTTACTTGTATTAATGAGACTTAATTGGTCAATTAATAGGTCCTAATTGGTCAAGTATTAGTCACATGTTAGGTCTTAATTGGTAGGACTATTAGGTCTTAATAGGTCATATTTGACCTAATTGGTCAAGTATAGGTCCTATTAGTTCTTAAGGGTGGACTATTAGGTCTTATTAGTAGGTATTAGGTCTTATTAGGTAATTTTAATCAATTTAGGTATTATTAGTCCTATCAATCACATGTTAAGTCTTAATTGGTCAATTAATAGGTCTTAATTGGTTAAATATTAGTCACTAGTTAGGTCTTAATTGGTTAGGTATTAGGTCTTAATTGGTTTAGACTAGAATTTTTTTTTATGTTAGTTTCTAGTGTTAGAGTTTAATAGGTCTTAATTGGTTTCTAGAATTTTTGTTTATGTTTTTTATGTGGTATTAATCCTATTAAGTCTTAAGGGGTCATATTAATCATGTTAGGTCTATCTTAATTGGTCATATTAGTCACATGTTAGAAATTTAAGAAACATACATGTTACGTGCATAGATGAACTAGAAATTTAAGAAACATACATGTTACAAATTTAAATGTGCATACATGAACTACAAATTTAAACATACATGTTAAGTATAGATCCTATTAGTTCTTAAGGGTGGACTATTAGTTCTTATTAAAGTAGGTATTAGGTCTTATTAGGTCGTATTAATCAGTTTAGGTGTTATTAGTCATATTAGTCAGATGTTAAGTCTTAACTCCAGTCAATTAATAGGTCTTAATTAGTTAAATATTAGTCACTTGTTAGGTCTTAATTGGTTAGGTATTAGGTCTTAATTGGTTTAGGTAGAATTTTTTTTAATGTTAGTTTCTAGTGTTAGAGTTTAATAGGTCTTAATTGATTTCTAGATTTTTTTTTTATGTTGTTTAGGTGGTATTAATCCTATTAAGTCTTAAGGGGTCGTATTAATCATGTTAGGTCTGTCTTAATTGGTCATATTAGTCACATGTTAGAAATTTAAGAAACATACATGTTATGTGCATAGATGAACTAGAAATTTAAGAAACATACATGTTACAAATTTAAACGTGCATACATAAACTACAAATTTAAACATACATGTTAAGTATAGGTCCTATTAGTTCTTAAGGGTGGACTATTAGGTCTTATTAAAGTAGGTATTAGGTCTTATTAGGTCGTATTAATCAGTTTAGGTGTTATTAGTCATATTAGTCACATGTTAAGTCTTAATTGGTCAATTAATAGGTCTTAATTGGTTAAATATTAGTCACTTGTTAGGTCTTAATTGTTTAGGTATTAGGTCTTAATTGGTTTAGATGGAATTTTTGTTTATGTTAGTTTCTAACAAAATTAAATTAAAACATTTAAAACATATCTAACAAAATTAAATTAATTAAATAACTAACACATTTTATTAACTGAAAAAAAAGATTATATTAATTACATAGCTCAATCTACATAAAATCATATTATTTTATTTCTACAATTAAAAAAAATAAAACTAAATAAACAAAAACAACTATTAAATTAAAATATTTCTATTTAAATTACAATTATCTAATATTAATTAAACCAAAAACAACTATAAAATAAATATTTTTAATTAAATTACAATTATTTAATACTAAATTAAAAAAACAACTAAAAAAAAACATTAAGAAACATTGAAATTAAAAAAGTACCTACCCCTTCCGGCTGGAACTCGTCTTTAGCTCTCCTCACAAGCCTGAAGCCGCTGAATGCAAATGACCCGCGCAGGCCACTTTTTTTCTTATATAGACTTTTGGGGGTCTGACTAGACCCCTTCCGGCTGGACCCCCCCGCCACATGGATGCCACATGGTGCCTAGAGGGCACCACGTGGTTCTGGCTGGACCGCTTCTAGTCAGACCCTCTTAGTTTGTCATGTAGTGCGACATAGGATTATACTTTTACCCCTTGATCCAACCCTTAGGGGGTGATAACCATAACACATTTTATCTCTCTGACTTAGAGGATTTGGGGGCTTTGTTAGGATTAATACCAGTAGAAATATCCAACTTCCAGCCTAGGGACACCTCACTATTATCCTAAATACTTCTTTTGATTTTCTCAACAACAACAGCCGAGGGGAGAGAAGTGCTTATGAACACCCTATCATTGTGCTCTTTCCATATTTTCTAAATGACATGTGGGGAAATTATATTCCATAGGTTCCTTTCAATACTCACATCAGCATTTCTCCATTGGATAAAGATATCCTTTATGCTGCCAACCAAAACCCAGTGTTGGTTCTAGGTGCTAAGGACCAAGTTCCAAACTTTCCACGAATAGGGGCAAGAAAAAACTAGGTGGAGAGAGGTTTCTTCCTCCTTTAAACACAAGAATCTATGATTAACCAACATCATCCCTCTCTTTTGAAGGTTATCTAGTGTAAGAATCTTATTCTACAAAACTAGCCAATAAAAGAAAGTTAATTTTAGGAGTCAGTCTTTTGTCCCAAACCTTGGCCCAGAAGGGGGGTGGTTCCAAATGGTTCAAGAGGAGAGTAGTAGCCGAGGTGATCATGTAGGATCCTGAGGGATGAGTAGCCTAGACCACAGAATCTTCCACCCCCAACTCCGGCCTCTGCATATTCAGATCCAGCATCAAAGGGTGAAGACAGTCATCCACCCTAGCCAAATCAACCCATGATTGATTACTCCAGTAATTATAAACCCAGGGACCAAATCACCTGATACAATCTTCAATAAGGGGATGAGAATCAAGGGTAGAGGTGATAGAGGACTTACCAATCCATTTATCCTCCCAAAATTTAATACTTCAACCATTACCCAGCAATCACTTCGCCCCCATGAGAGTAGTACTTTTAGCTGGCTAGATACTGTTCCAAATAGCAGAACCCTCGATCATAACATCAGACTTGAGAAAGTCCATCATTCTTGTAAATGGAAAGAGATACTTCTTAGTGATGATCTGGTTCCATTCCATCTTCTCACCAAAGATCCACCAAATTTATATCCCCAATAAGGCATTATTAACCACCTTAATAGGACGGACTCCCAAGCCTCTCCATTTCAAGGGTTTAAAAACCTAATTAAAATCTTTGACCCTTGGTTGTAAGCACTATAGGCAAGAAGCTCCACTATTTCACCAAGAGTCAAAGTCAAACAACTCTCAATTAAGAAACATGGTAGAGAGTGACCTTGTGGGGGCTTGAACCTTGGTTATAGGCCCTATAGGCAAGAAGCCCCACCATTTAACCAAAGGGACAAGCCCGTTAGAAAAGGAAAGTTAAAAGG